>JANTCA010028893.1:3309-21930 GCA_024741275.1 Chironex yamaguchii | reverse complement strand
CGACTACTATAGTTAATTACTTATAAAACAGTCAGTCTTACAAATGATGTATTGTCGCAATACCGTAGCTACTGACAGCATCATCTTAGACTTGGAGACAAGACAAATTGTTCAGGTTGCCTAGAAAATTTTGCAACGCAGAAGTGATATGAGTGGTGGTTTCTACAAATAATGTGTCAAAAGTAACTTAGAAATGCCAAACAAAGTAGATGTGGTACATACATACATTTTTAATGTTTAACAAAATTAGGAAGCGCAAAGTTGAGAATTTTCTATTTTAACTTATCATTTTGCTGTTTTTCAGTACTAAGGCAAAGAAAACTGGCATACTCCCTGTGGCCACGCCACTGAATGACAAATGCAACACCTTCATGAAACAATTGAGACACAATTTTCTCGATTTGATACTAGGTGAAAAGCGAAGCTCTGTGTGTGTGTGTGGATAATTTGCAATTTTGCTTGTTCTTTATTTCACACCCTAGGTATATGCTCACCACATATTTACCGCACTTGGACATAGGTATGATAGTCACAGTAGCTTTCGAGCGAAAACCATGAAAACCTCGATTTCAAAATTGTGCTACTTACTCTCGTTTCGAAAGCAACGCTTTCAAGACACAAATATGGCTCTCATGCAGAAGTGGCACGTCTTCCTCAGGCCGGTTACACAGAGTCTAACTGTGCAAAGAGAGATAGTAAACATCTCTAGAGGAAGGATAGTTGCACATTATCCGAAGACTTGTTGTTGTAAGATTGTACATGTGCAACATAGGATCTTTCAAACGTCAGCGCGAATATCAGCTGCCCCTTTTCTTGGACCGCTGCTCATCAAGTTGTCATCCGGTGTAACACGATTTGCAGCCGTTCTAGCTGGAAGATACTTGAGAAATCGATGGAAGAAGCTTAGTCCAAAAGAGCGATCAAGGATAACGAGACATTTTTTCATGAATAGAGTTAGAATCGCATTTACATGTAGTTTAGGAACGTGTACTGTTCTAAGCTATTACCTGTGGAATTTGGAAGAAGTTCCGTTGACATCTAGACGAAGGTTTAGGGTAATAAGTGACCTACAACTCAAAGAGATAGTTGGCCACCAGGCAGCAGATATTTTAGAATTGTACTCAGAAGCTGTTTTATCAAGCTCGAGTTATCAACATATGAGAGTTTTTCGTGTTGTTAACAATTTGTTAGTTGCCAATAGAAAGTTAATAAGCAAAAAAAGTCTTAACTGGCAGATCAACGTCCTGGATTCTGAAGATGTTAATGCATTTGTGTTACCGACAGGGGACATCTTTGTTATGACTGGTATGTTATCACTTTTGAAGTCAGATGACGAGTTAGCTGGTATTCTAGGCCACGAAATTGCGCATGTTCTTTTAGACCATACTGCAGAACAATTAAGTTTCAATGGATTTTTCAGCATTTTTACCCTTGTACTCATTGCTTCACTCTGGGCGGTCGTACCGACAGATGCACTTGCTATAGCAATGCACTGGCTACAGGACCAACTTCAGAAGATCCTGATTCACATGCCGTACTCTCGCAAATTGGAGAGAGAAGCCGATCAAGTTGGACTGATGCTAGCTGCCAGATCATGCTATGATGTCAGGAGGGTTGTAAAATTTTGGGAAAGGATGAGCAGTGAAGATAAAAATGCGATGCAGTCTATCAACTGGCTTTCTACACACCCTACTCATTCTAACAGGGCTGTCTGGCTAGCAGAACACGTACCTGGAGCATTGAGCATACGAGAGCTAAGTAACTGCCCAAGATTGGTTGTTTGAAGATGAATGTGAACTGGTATCATCTTGCGTGAAAACGTTTGTTTTTTTAATTTTTTTCTGACAGTTATACAGTGTATAGATCATTTCAGTCATATACATATACTTTAAATTTATACCCTTTTTAAAAATATGATCTTATATGATCTTATGGCTTATATGTCTTTACTTTTTTTATGTAGTACCAGTTTAACTGATTTGGAATGTCATTTACATACTAATTCCCAGGGAGGTGTGTTGTTAATTTATATATATTATTGTGTTCAAGCCTGAGGGTTACCAGTTCGAACCCGGTCGGTGTATGTATTAATGTCAAGAGTGATGCCACTGAAGTTTGAGTGTTGGCATTTGAGTCTGAGGGTTAGTAATTCGAGCCTGGTCGGCTCCCACTTAGTGCAGCTATTGTGGTAATGCTCCACTCTTTACAAATGTATGAAAAGCACTGTGTGTGTTGAGGTAATATTTATATATATACTTAGTGCAGCTATTGTGGTAATGCCCACTCTTGACAAATATTAAAAAAGCACTGTGTCTCTTGAGGTATTACATATATCTGACATTGAAGAATGCTTAAGCCGAAACACAGAAAAATTAATGAATTTTCCCTTACCCACCGCTGGGTTTTGTCTTGTAATACCAAGGACTTTGAAAGTCCTTCGCCAAACCTTTGTGCCATGATGGCACTGAGGTTTGAGTGTTGGGTTTTGAGTCTGAGGGTTACCAGTTCGAGCCTGGTGGGCTCCCACTTAGTGTAGCTATTGTGGTAATGCCCACTCTTGACAAATATATAAAAAAGCACTGTGTCTCTTAAGGTATTACATATATCTGACACTCAAGAAGGCTTAAGCCGAAACACAGAAAAATTAATGAATTTCCCCTTACCCACTGCTGGGTTTCATCTCGTAATACCAAGGACTTTGAAAGTCCTTTGCCAAACCTTTGTGCCGTGATGGCATGGAGGTTTGAGTTTTGGCTTTTGAGTCTGAGGGTTACCAGTTCGATATATATATATATATATAAATATCTGTCTATTACGAACGGTAGTACACTATCGTTGAACAGTGCTGAATACGTCAAAACACGTAGATCGTCCATCGTGGCGCAAAACTCTGAGTAACGAATTTACCATTTGTCGTCTATTAGTGTTTCTTCTCTCTGGCTCTCTCTCTCTCTATATATATATATATATATATAGTACCTCAATGTGTGTGATATATAGTATACTATCTGTGATCGAAATGTGCCATACTCTTGTTATTAGTAGCTTTTTTGAACAAATGTCTCTCTCCTTTAAATGTTTCCTCAAATAGATGTTCCAATAAATTATAAGATGTATCAATTCTATGTAAACATGTAAGAAGTTTATTTTTATCACCCATGTTTGCAAATATGTGTTTAGATAGTAACACATTTGCTTATATCAGTAGAGAACAATTGACCATTGTAAAGTGACCTATTTTCATGTTAATGAACGGTATTGTAAAGACATACTTGAACAACCTAATTGTTTTCCATACATGGAGAAGTTATAACTTTTGTAGTATTTGTTACATTATATATTATATATAGAGAAGTTATAACTTTTGTAGTATTTGTTATATGTTTTAGATGGTCAAAATTCCTGTCATTTTGTAGACAATATGTAGTTTGAATCTCATTTGTATACCAGATTAGAATTGTTATAATATATTTATAAATCTAGAGTAGTCAATTTGTTCCAGAATAAATATATTTGTTAGTCTTCTAGTCAGATGGCTTAGATGCCACGGTTGCTGATGGTATCATTTTTCCTGTTCATGCATTTCCTTGGATGTCAACTGTTGTTGCCTGGTGGAAAAATAGACATATTTGCATGTGTATTGATCCTCATGAGGTCAATAAAAACCTCATTGTTGATGCATGCCTTACTCCACACTGACATTTGTTTTTGCTATAATGTATGGCGCTAAACTATTTTGTACAATTGATCTTAAATCTGCCTATCACCTCCTCAACTTAGTGCCTTAATGCTTAATGCTTGGTGTACACTGGCTGGAACATTTTGTTTGGTCCTGTCAGCCAATCTCTGAGAACTGTGAACTACATACCAAGCTTCACATCAGCACAGAAGTTTATATACTACTAAGCTTTTTTGTGTAATAGTCACTAATTTTCAAGGTTATTTTCAAGTTTTGTACTAGAAAAAGATTGCTCAAGTTGTTAGTTTCCAAGTTTGTCAAAGGAGTCTCCACTTATGTTCAAAACAGCTGGCTACATGTCAACCAACATCTCTTACAGATGCTGTGACTGTCGTAAATGCCTTCGCATCATCTACAGGCTACAAGTGTGTGGCTTCCACTTCTATTAATCCTCCCTGTCCGCAAGCAGTTGAAATCCAGACTGTTTTACCTACTTAGAACATTCTACACAATTTGATGTAACCTTATCAGTTAAGGGGCTTTTACAAAAGTTTATGCTTTGTGTCCGCTTCATTGATGAAGAAAGATCTTTACGAGTTGCAACACTTTACCCAGTGAAGTTGTACTTACTGGCTATTCTGGCACCAAGATTTTAGTTTGGAGAAAAGTTATTTTACCAGTTGTTTATGAAGATGTCAGCCTCAATTGTGTCTTTTGTGTTATGACTGGACAGTCCTTGCCGAGTTGTGACCTCATTCAAGAACTACATGTTATGTTGTCAGTTGTAAATAATGTACATCATAATCTGACGACCCCTTTGCAAGTTTTCTGTCTTTAACTTTAAATATAAGCCACTTACTGTCTTTATTCAGAGTTCTTTGCTTCAACCCATTACAAAGCCCATAATTCAACCACTGTGTTGTCTTCCACTCAATTTCAAAGACAAAGTCTGTGCAAATACTAGACGAGTAGTCGAATTTTAAAATGCAGTTCTAAGTCAGAGATTATGTCAGGATTTTACTTCCCAATGTATGGAAGGGGACCTCTCATCCATAAAGTAACTTCATATATAGTGGCAAAGCAGAATCTGCTCTCAAGACTTGGCAGCAAAATAAAATAAAGACCAGACCCTGAACTTAGCCTATATTCTACAGAATAATTTGTCGCAACTTGTATCACAGTTTGTAAAGCAAAGTTTTTATTTAATTAACTTTTAACATAACATCTAAATATTAAAACATTGACACTCCTGCTTTTTGAAATAGTGCGACTAGCTCTTAACAGAACAATGACGAAGGGCCTACATTGCCTCTGAACTAATTAAATTATTCCAACCTTGACATGTGATCATGATTACTGCATCATGCTCCTGCTCAGCAGTGCTCTTTTGTTTTAGGCTATTGTGAAGCAGGACCAAATTAACAATAGCCGATTGTGAAGCATGACAAAATACACAATGCCATGAAAAAAGCAGAGGCAATCACAGTTTAGTTCAACTGTAGCCATAGAATGGGGAGTCTACCAACAAAGTCACACTGTAGAAGCATGCCATGGAATATTTTTTTGGAATCTCTGAAAATTGTCGGTTCTGCTGAGCAGGAACAACATTGAACAGTCTTCACCATGCACAGTAGACACCCTTTTTTTAAGCTGTGCGATTATCATAGATATAAAGTAAATTTTCTCAAAGCGGCAAAGACTGTACTATCAGATGATAGTAAGATGATTTTGTAATCCTATAAAAGACCTTGAACTGGATTTTGAAATGTCATATGACTCAGTTATTATAAAATACATTTTTAATCAAAACCCTGAAATTGCCTTCGTAAATGGCCATTTTTGCTTTACAACAGGATCCACGTCATGAATTTGAAAGTGGGGGGACCAAAGCTTACAAATTAAACTTGAATTGAGTAGCTCAAAATTTGCAATATGCTGTGACTGGATTGGCCAGAAGTGCATTCTGAAATAGAAATAATGACTGCTGAGTTCAACCCTTCAAATCTCTACTACAACACGTCTGATCACCTCTTATGCCCTAAAAGTAGATGTTGTAAGCAAACTGGATATCCTGTTTTTCTGTTATATCATGAACTCAAACTCAAATAAAATTTTTAATATAAACAATTTATTGTGTTCTGGTTTCGATTTGTGCTCATGTAACAATTTTAACCGAACTATGATAATAGTTTTATAGGTTGAAGGTTATTTTTGGATAAGCTTAGTGTTCACAACAACAGTCTTTTATTATTCCTGTAAAATTAAATTCAAAAATTAATACAGTTATTTTGTACAGCATAACCGATGTTCATGCTTGGTGTGACTGAATAGTAATACTAGTAAGACACGTCAACTATCATTGACAACAACAAAATAAATTATATTACTGTTGTAATTGAATATATCAATAAGCCAGACTACGAGATGAAAAGTTACTCAACCATGACATTTTGTAAAAGTTATTGATTTTTGTTGGTCAGTGTTTTACAGGGACATTGAGTGAGAACAAAGGGAATCCGCGAAACAATTTTAAGTTTTTTAACCTTAAAGTACAGAAAAACAATTCATTACACCCAACTCTTACAGTTCAAGGAGAAACACTTAACGCTTTGCAAGAAGCTTAGCATATGAGGACTTTGTCTGAGAACTTGTCACAGTAGTTTAAAAATCAAAACAAGCCAATGCTCTATTTACATAAATTAATTGCGACAAAGCACTTAATATAAAATTGTTACTTCATTGTGGGAATGGATACATAAATCACTGTGGAATTCTAACAAAGCTACTTTTACAGAGAAGATATGAAAAGAACTATGTAATCAAATGTTATAAGTGAAAAAAAAACTTTGCAGTTTTATTGGTCACACGGTTTTGATGAAAATACACAACTAACTTTGTATCAAAATGCAACTACTCGCATACAGTGAAATCTGTCGCTTAAGCAAAACAAAAAGATGACCAATTAAAATTTAGTATTCTTGACTGACCCCCTATGACATACAGGAGATCACAATGCCATAAGTACAAATAGTGCGCCATGCTATAGCTGGCATCACTTAAAGATATCTGACAAACGGCATCAGCTGTTGCTATGTCCATTTGCAGAAAGTCGTGTAAAACTTTATCCTGCTTTTTCAACAACATGGATGTAGTACGCTGGCGTCTCGCTTTCTTTGACTGGCTGAAAATCTCCAAGCACTGTATGCTTAGCCTCTTTGCCAAAAACTCTTGTGAGAAGCTTGTTGAAGTTTTCAAGGAGGTGAGGATAGTATGACAATCGAAATTTACTGTAAAATGAAACATGAAAACATAATTAAAATTCAACTGACAATTTTTGTGGGAAATGGGGCACGTAAAATATAACAGTAGCCAGGGTGGTATTGTGTAATCAGGAGAAGTAAATGACACTAAAAATAATTAGACTGCTAATGATTTTTAAAGCAAGAGCCATGACAAGAGCCATGTTTAAATCTGGTTTATTTTCTTATGTTTCGTCAAAAACGTTTGACATCTTCAGAGAAATTGTCAGGACTGAGGACATTAAGATAATATTGAACTCGTAATTAAAACCACACACACATTTGGTAGTCTGGCTCCTTAGATCCATAACAAGCATGCTAAACGTCTATGCACTTGCCTTCATCCCTCATTTCCGTACACAATGTTGGGAGGCTGGCTGCACAGCAAGTTGTTCATCTTCTACCTGAATGGTGGCTTACTAATTCTATTTCTTATTCCCTTCTTACATCTAACATCTTTGAACAACTACCAAAGTAACTAAATGTGGTTACTGTTTTTCACTAATTGCCTGTTTGTTAGCTGGTTGGTTTTGAGAATATCTCAAAAATTGTGAACATGTTAATTAATTAAGGTAATTAATGTTGTTAATTGTTAAGGTACGTTAGTAGCCAGACTGGCTCTAGCCTATTCATTTTTGGGAATAAGCCAAATCAAATCCTGAAATTTAGATCACTTTTTGGGTAATAACACCTTCATAAAACTACAGCTAGTGAGGAAGTCTCTGTGGGTATAACCTAGTACTATTTCTGGTAACAATATTTCTAAGAAGTGTCTACTAGTAAACAAATCATCTTGGAGAAAACCCTTGCTGTTTGAATATTCATATTTGCTTTATGAAGATTAGCACTCTTGGAGTGCTACTACTCTGTAAAAGGTTTGTTAAAGGCTCCCCACCAAAGTTCATAAAAGTTATCTAAAACGCCCTTATCATTATTCTATTTCCCATAACTAGATTGTTCAACAAATGTCATAGCCTGAAAACTATTCATTAAGGTTGCTAAAATTTTCTGACTACCAACAAGCTTAATCGTATTAGGAGACCTCATTCTTTCACTATATGGTCCACCCTATTCAGTAAAAAATAAAGAATAGTGGAAGCAAAAGTTGACAATCATACTACAGCCCTAGTCAAATGGAGCTAAGACTTCCTTTTCCTGGTCACTGACAACCATGTCACACCAGTCATTCAGTAGACAAAACACAGGATTGTTCAACTAAGAAGGAAGATATGATTCAGCTGTAGGAACACAACATCTTATTGATATGTTATTACAGGTACTTAATCTTACGAGTTTTCTAACTTGCTTACCCTGACTTAAGGTAGTCTTTTATTTCTAAGCAATTTATGGCAAACGTATCTAGATAAAACTCTCAACACCAAGGAATAAGGAAAACCTAAACCTTTTGTGGGCATAACATGGACAGGATTTACAATTGACTTTTCTCTCAATTTCTAAGGATTATGTCTTGCTCCAATTTAAACTCTGTCCATCAGCAAACCTGAGTTAAACAATGTAATCCATGTTTTTAATGGCTGGTTTTACCTATGAATTGTTGTGTGAAATTAAATCATGGATATATTTTGTATGTATCTTACACATTTTACTCATATATAGACATTCAAGTCTTTAATATCAAGAGCAAAAACCCAGTAACAGGTAGGTGGGAAAATATATTTAATTTTTGTATTTGTGTTTTGGATTTTGCCTTACATATACCTAAATTTGATCCTACCAAATGTAAGGAGGTCCTAAACTGTATAACAGTTTAATTGGGAATTAAACCTTAAAAGGTAGTCTAAAAAAGATATGACAAGTAATGATAGTCGTCAAAAAAACATTAAGAGCACGTTTACAATAATTTAGTTATTCTTTGTCTTGGCCCAATACAAGGATAGGTGGTTTAATGTACAGACAAATAGGATTCCAGAGATAAAGACAGATACAAACTAAGAGTCTAACATAAACTAGCTGTGAGCAGCCATGTCTTTGCTTCAGTTGCTAAACTCATGTTACTACAATTGCTTAAGTCACGAAACTAATAAGGCATCTAAGACAACAAAATAAAAGTATAAAGAGTTTGAATATATACATAACAGCAAAATAAGTTGCTAATACCAGGAAAAATTTTCAGGACCACATCCTCAATGTTGTTGGCTACGCCCATTTTGGCAAAGCCAAATAACTTTTTATTCCACTACTATTATCACCTTAGATTTCATGACTATTCATTGCACAATTTTGCATTCTTAAGGATTTTAGGGCAAGGAAACGTAACAACTGATAAGGCTATGATAAATCAACATTAATAAATCAACCAATTTGAAAGGTCAATTTTCTGCTGTATGAGATGGGTTCTATAATTAATTCAAGCTTCGTTTTTAAATAGTAACAAACCAGAACCTTTTTTACCAAAAAAGCGGGACAGGTTAAAGCCCCTTGCTCACCCTTGTTGCCACCCATGTAAATGCATTAGTCCTTAGTATTTTGTGCAGTTTGGTAGCACATTTTGGTTTGCTGTTTTCATTCATATTTTAAATGAGAAAACTGACAGCCACACTATCAACTTTAACAAATTAACAGCACAACCTTACCATTATCATATTTCACAACAGGCATTGCAAAATAAATGGAACAAATATCATGCAACTTCAATTGTTGTTCTGCATTCACTTTTAAAACTGGCTGAGTAATAACATGGCCAGGGATGGAGGATGGCTAACATCTTAGTGGAGAAGGAAATACAGAAGGCTCCAATCACAGGATTAAGCAAAAGAAATAGAAATTTAGACTCCTATTATTTTTATGATATCACATAAAGGTTCAAAAGGTCTCTATTCATACAGGATGGATAAGTCAAATGCAAATTTTGAAGCTTTATTTTGCGCTTTGCTTGATACAATTGCTAGTAACATATAAGCATTACTAATACTGTCTGGCAACACTAGCTGTATACTAGTTTTGCTGTTTCAAAGTTATATCCATACCTTGAGGAATCTGTTGTGTCATCTCGTTTTCTCTTCTGACTGGGTTCTTCTGGTAGCTCACCATTTGCTTCATCCTCATGTTCCAAGATGACATAATCTAATGTGACCATCCTATAGCTTCCATCAACTAAAAGTACAGATGTCTTCACATCAACTGGACAATCACTCTAAGGACAGGAAAAGTAAAATTAAATAAATGCATTGATGCAGTATACATCACATCAACAGACATGCTGCAGAACATCTGTTTGTTACTTTAATTGACAGTTGTTGTACTTTTGTCCAGAAGTAGATGACTCTGGCTTGGTATATTTCCAGGGGGTAGGGGTTGGCTAGTAATGCACAATTAATGTTAAGTGCTAAGTTTGATCAGTTACTGGCTGACTAGTACCAAAAATTATTGGACACATTGTGGCACTTGTTAGTTAGCTAAACTTCAAATTGATATCCAGTATAAAGATAATACTTTTTATTGCCTTCATTCTCACCCTTAGTCTACAATTTATTAATTCAACAATTCTTTTGTTAGGTTTAAATCCAAATATTATGTAGTATAAAATCAGTACAAACAAAAAATACGAGTGAATAACAAGCACATTGGTGATTTACAGATAGCATAAAACCATTTTACTGACATGTAGTACTGAGGATCTAGATTGTACATAATAACATAAAATTTGTAACTTAATTGTCCTTTTAAAACGGAGGCCATGTAGGTTGAAAATTCACACATGGATAATTCTCTCCTTAAGATGGGTGGAAAACTTACAAGCTATTATATATCTTATAATAATCAAAACACTAACAGTAACTAAAAAACTAAAAAAAAGTTATTTCCTTGGCCTGTCCTTATCTTATCATTTCTTGGTTTGAGTAAAAGCTTACATGCTTACCGAGTAATAGATATTCTTCATGGGTGGTTTTCCTCCTTTGATGATGTGATCGTAGTTTCGATGATCAATGACAAGGATACCACCAGGCTTTAATGCATCTCTAAAATTTTCAATTGCAGTAACATGATTCCTCTGATCTCCATCAAAATCAGGCAAATGTGCAAATGAATTTCCCATGCAAATAATTGCATCAAAGCCAGTTTCTGGGAATACAGCCTCGGATGCTTTAAGGTTAAGCCAGTTTCCCTCTTCAATCACTACAAATAAACATGCCAGTGAAAATAGTATAAGCATAACCTAGGAATCTGTCATTAAATCAAGATTTCTCTTGCTATGAAAATGTTTCAGTTTTCTGTAGTTTTTATGCAATAGTTTTCTAGACCTGCACTGTATCACACCTTTCCATAAGTGATAGATCACTTGCATTACTGGGACGTTGTTTGATGAGGCTTGGTTTATACTCTACCTGGCCTGGTGATCCAGAAAAAGTCAGGAACATGATAAAAAGTGTCGAATTTTCTTTCAGGTACATGTGAGTGGAGGCACATGCACCAGATTCTAGGTCTTAAACAGAATGACATTCTACAGTTCTACATATTTTGTGGAAAATAAGCAAATGTATCTATCATCAAAAATATCCTTTCTACGTGTCATTTTGCTTTGTATATTACCAAACACTCAGTGCCACACACTCAATATTAATGTAGTCATACACTGCTTAAATTTTTACAATTTACCCTTTTAAGCACACATATCTTTTACGTCACACATTGATCACTGATAATCAAGTACTGTTTAACACTTACTAACACGGAAATGGCTGTAGAATATTCCGCATGACTGTAAGAGTCTCCACAAGTGTTGAGAAGAGATATACATAGTGTACACATTTTAAATAGATAAAATTTGTCTTGCTGTTTTCAGGCTGGGCTAATTCTTGTAGTCTTGCATCTTGATAAAGATATATATGATACATACATAAAATTTAACACAAAAATGAAATAAGTTAACTCTTTATGGACTCCCACAGCTACGGAAAAACCAACGAATGTAAGATATATGATAATTTAATAGTCACCCCAATCATCAAATTCAGGTTCTTTCCGCCGGTTCCATCTTGTTTTCAGTGCATACTTTAACATCTTATCACTGGCATCAAGACTTGTTACTTGAAATCCTTTTTCTACTAGCATAATTGAGTCAACCCTACAGTCGAGAGAAAATCAAGGATACCATAGTGAGCTTAGTCAAAAGAATGAATATTTCTATCATACTCCCTTAAAATCAGTTTCGACACATATATTCCTCCAAATACCACATGTTGCCATGACGTATGTAGCCCTATGTTGATAGTGTAAAGCGTGTTCCGAGCAGCAATCACTGGCATTGACATGTGAAGAAATGTACACTAAATATTTAAAAGAATGACGAGTTTGGTAAACTAATCTACCGTGAACCACAATTTAGGGGCTACTTCGGGAGAGCACGTCAATACAAGATCAGAACACAATCTTTAATGGTGAGCTCTGGTATATACCATCGATGCCGGTTTGGAGGCAGCACTGCATCAAGGCAACGCGATATAGTCGAATTTTGAATACAACGTTGCAAGCTTTCCATGTCATACCTGAGATACATGCCTAGTCCAATATGAATTTTTCACATCAGAATTAATACTCAACGATTGAGTACTGAAGAAAAATTTGGTTTTCGTTTTAGTCGACAAATTGAACTCATCCAATCTGCTACTTTAAGTAGCAGGGTTACAACAGTCACAAGCATTGTACAGTTTCCATTTTCGACCACACGATGTTTTATTTGCTCTTCCTTCTACTCGTGGGACGTTTTCTGAGCCTAAGGGCTAGTATGTTCAAGCTGTTGATTCACGTACGTCAAGAGGCAAGTTTAGTAACTTAACGTAAAGGCGATTTGCGATACGACATGCTGTCGCGTGCAGATGTAGGTGCCCGCACAGCAGCGTCATGTCTGAGTGTGCGCCAGTCATCCCAACATTGATAAAGCTGGAGATTCAATCTCAAAGGACACTTCAAAAAAATAGGTCACCCGTGAACTTCAATTTCAAATGCGCAAAACTACCATTGACACTGACACGTCTAGCAGAGATTTAAGTACTCATACTGCGTCATAGTAAAAAAAGTACGAGGATATGGTATTAAATGTACCGTCCGCAAGTTTGCAGCTGACATATGGAGAAAACGATGGTTGCGGCTGCGTAGCCATCACCTCGTGCCTCGTTCCAAGTCGTCGTACGAAACAACTCGTGTAGATTTAATTACTGCATATGAAAGATTAAGGTTGTCTTACCCTGTTCCACATGCCACATCGAGAACTGTTTTGACTTTGTGTTCATTAAGCAATTCTAGTAACTTTTCCCTGTAATAGCCTGTTCGTTTGTTAGTATCACCAATATACTTTTGCCACACTTTGGCCGCCTTGCCATCAGCATACTGATCTGGGATTCCTCTCGCACCGATTCCAAGGGAACGTGTCCTGAAAATACTGTCAATTTTCTCAGTCATCTTGTCAGGCCCTTTGTCGCCAATGATCGTTTTCTATTATCCCAAAATAAAAGTGAAAACACTGTTCAGTTTCTCAACATACAGCGACAGCCACCGATCACGTCTACTAGACCAAACTGAAATAATACGACGTACTATCACAACAAAACAACGTACACGTCCAACCCACGTTCTAACCGGTCTGTCCAGTACTTCAATTTGGTCATTCCATCCTCCTCAGTTATATTTGATACGCATGCTTGCATACATTAGTAAGTCCATATAAATTTCTCAATCATCTTGATGAACTTTGGGTTGTCGAACTTTATAGATGTTGGACACAGAATTACAGAAAGTGAAAAGATGGAGGACGAAGAAGAGAGAGCATTAGTTTTATTCACAGGAGGTTCAATGCATACCACTTGGTTGAAAAGGGCCTGGGTCTCTTTTTTTGGAAATTTCGTGCCCCTATGTTTGAAGAGCTGCCAGTCATACAGAGAGTAAATTATAATTGCTTTAACATAACTGTTTTGAAACTCTTCTTAGACGTGAATAAGGGACCTTGTATCAGTACAAAGGGGCGGAAATAACTGTATACAGCGTACATTTGTCACCAATTTCCGAGAATTTATCAGCGCCCCAATTATAAACAGCACTACACAAGTTAAATCATTAGCAGCAGTGAGTGACATTTTCGAAGTTTCTGTTGGTGTTCACCAGGGCTCAGCACTAAGTCTCATCCTATTTGGGGTGATAATGGACTGCCTGACGAAAGACTTCAGGAAAGAAGCACCCTGGAATATGATGTTCGCAGATGATATGGTGCTTTGCTCAAACGAACAGGAGAAAGCAGAGGAGGAGCTGGAGAACTCGAGGAAAGCATTGGAAGACAGAGGCATGAAAGTGACCAGAAAGAAGACAGAGTAGTTGTGCACAGGAAAAGGAAATATGAGACATGGGAGTATTAAGATGGAAGAAGATGAAATCCCGTAAGCACAAGAATTTAAGCATCAACGCTCAACAGTATAGGAGGATGGTGGCGCCGAGAAAGAAGTTGTAAAGAGCGTTTCAGCAGGTTGGAACAGCTGAAGAAAGGTCACAGGTTTACTTTGCGATAAGAAAATGCCATCTAAGGTGAAATGCAAAGTATACAATGTCATGGTGAGACCAGCAATGCTCTATGGTATGGAGACAGTAGCAGTGACAAGGACACAAGTGAGAAAACTGGAGGTTGAAGAGTTGAAGATGCTAAGATGTCCCAAGGGAGATGGATGTCAAAGACCTGAGTAACACACTGAGGGAAGGACGACTGAGGTGGTTTAGACATGTGTGGAAGAGGGACGACCAATATGTTGGAACAAGTGAGGTCCATGAGAGTGGGACGGAGAGGGAGAGGAAGACCAAAGATAAGGTGGAAAGATCGCATTAAGGAGGATATGGAAGCCTTGGGACTGAAGGAGGAGGATGCAGAAGACCAAAGTACAGGGAGGAGGAGGATCCGCACCGGCAACCCCTACTGACTAAGTAGGAATAAAGCCAGAAGAAGAAGACAAAGATCTGAATTATACCCTTAAATACAATTTATTCTTGTGTCCCGAATAAACGTACCCCCCCGGTTATTAATATTTTGAAAAACATCTACCCAGGGCATATTTATTTCAGACGCCCTGTTTATAATTTTTGAGTCTGAAGTAATCCTAGTACAATGAAGCCCATCAAGAACAAAAACATGACTAAGAACTGAACACTTCATTATATTGTTCTGTTGAAAATATGTTTTGTTCTGTTTTGAAAGAATTCTAAGAAACCCACCTCTTCCAATTTAAAGGAAATGTTCCCCACCCACCATTAGAGGAATTCCCCCACCCCGTTTATTCCCGACCCCTTACTATTCCAGGCCCCCGTCTATTTGGGATTTAAGAGTAGTAAACGACAGTAAAATACTAAGCCAATCTTGTGGTTCATTCATGTGACATTTATCGACTGGAAACCACAGATGTGGAACCTTAATTCGAGTATAACATGTTGCAGATAGTTTTTGTAGATAGTGATCTCCGCACTGGCGCAACGGCCTAGAGAAAAAGGGAACGATAGACCCCAACAACAACCCGTAGCTTGATATGTTTTGAAGACAACTGTCTCTGCTGGGTCTGTAGTTTAACCAGTGAACTGTTATAAAAATTATTTATGTCAGTGATTATAACAGTAAATTTTACATTGAACAGCATTTCCGTTGAAGCATGCGCACACAAAGATAGTAGATTCACATCAACACTATTAGTCTACAGTGGCAGTGGAAGTGGCGGCATGTCTTGTACATCGACACGTACTTATGGAACAAAGTTATCACCAATTTAAACATTTCAAGCCCATCATCCATATATTTCCACGTCTGCTTAATGCACGTCTAAAAACAGTCGGGAGGTGTTTATTGACAAGCTCTCTGTTGACTAACGTTTTTAATACACGCAATAAAGCATTATATTTGCATAAATTTTGATTCTTTTTAGTTATCGTTTTGAGGTATGGACAAAAACTAAGACCGCGATGGACTGCTCAGGTCTGTTCAACAATGAATGTCTGGACCCATCAAACTGGTAAATCCGGTTTTATGTTGACCCATTTGTAGAAGCAAAACAAACCCAGCCTTAGACTCATCACGTGAAGCTTCTCAATGAGCAAAAAGAATTGAATACGTCTAAAGGTCCAAAACTCATCTTTTGTCGCGATGGAACAACTTTGGCCTTAGCATAGGACAAATTGGCATGCTATCCCGTAAACAGCAACCGTCAGATCACTCTTCAATTTCAATCAAAGTCATAGCTAACAGATTTCCTCAACGCTGTTCTGCACGGAAGGCTACCGAGCCAAAAGAAGACGAACTCATTGACTCCAGTGGTCATTTTCAAGCAAATTTTCAATAGACTGTACGTATCTTAAAAGCAACTTATAAAATCACTTAAAGTAACATACAGTGGCAAGACCACAACTGATTTCATTTGCAACGTAAGTTTCGTTTAATTTAGACAACTTGGCTCTTTAAATGGGCATTGGAAATTCCACAAAAAATGGTCATCAGTGTATCCTAGCACAATGGTAGCAACTAGACATCTTTCTCCATAACAAATCCACGCATGCAATTAACCGTTTCATCAAACTGGTACCCTTTTAACCACAAATTACACAGGTCATCAATTTTTATTTTGTGGTCAAATGTTCAGGACAAAATTTCGACCAAACTGACCCTTTCAAAACGTTACAAGCTTTCATCATAATGCATGAATGTAACTCTCCGCCATTTTGTAGCCGCCAACGTAGACTCTATACACTGGCTATTTTTTATGGAGAAATGATCCAGCAGTACACAGTTGACTTCTCCAAAAGCATACTTGTCCTTGAAACATTTGTGGTGGTGGTGGTGCCGGTTGGGATGGGGGTGGGGTAGGGGGCTGATAGGATCTTAAGACGAGCGTGGCGAGTGAGCATACATTTTGGGGATTTGGGAGGCGTTCAAAGCGGGGGGGAAAGTTATTATTTTCAGTATTCTACATGCCAGGCAAACCAATCTATAGACTTATTTCCAATTGAGTTTTGTGCTTGAATTTACACTGATAAATACTGAAATACTAGACAACAGACTAGATAAAATCCTACATCCAGGGAACTTTGACACATTGTCTCTTTTAATGCGATTAAACAATCCGACTGCTCAATAAGATCTTTTCAATTTACCACACACTGGAGATAAAAAACAGACAGAAGACAATTATTGGGGAGCTTCAATCCCCCTTACTGCCCCTCGGCAATTACGGCCCGTGTAGTAACATTCTTTCTTGTCATGTATTTGTTTTTTAACATTACAAGCAAACAACTTAATCGTCGTTTTATATATACCTAGTCGATCACAACGAGTAAGAGTGTATGAACGAATAAAATGAATGAATAAATAACAACCTCTATTACTGTACACAACAAATCCTAAAAAAGTTTAATTATGGATACATTGTGTGTCCTTTACAAACCTGTGATGTAGGGTATTGTATTTTTCACAAAATTGCGCAACTGTCTGAACAAAGTCTTGACCACAAGGACGTCAATTTTCAAATCAGAACGTCTTATAACTTTCTATTAAGGTTATTGGACACAAGGAATCTAGCTTTTTATTAAACGATGTGCACGAAAATGAGATAATCCCAACACGTAATTTATACTCCTTTCACGACAAAACTGGTAGTAAATTCCCCTGTTAAGTACTAGTAACTCTCTATCACTTACACCATCTTGCATCAGCTTCCTCCGATGTATTTTCACCTTGCGTTTTAACTTTATTTTACAGTTTAAAAAAGCAACGGTAAGCTAACACGTAAGGAAACTTATTTCCAAAAAGTGTCAAACATAATCGTCAATTGGAAAATTGATAAACGTACTTGAAAGGAATGTTTATCGTTGAATGATCCGTAAATTGAGTGAGTAATAAGTATAAACGAAATACGAAAAGAGTGAAAACGAACAAATTAGACTGAAATGTGTACATAAGGAGGAACAGCTTCGAATCTTATTTGAAACTCTTAATTAACTGCGAGTTATGAAGACCGTTTCATTCCCGTTAAGGACAACATTTGAAATATTTAGATCGTCTAAATAAAAATACTGGTGGATTTATTGTGATACCTGTTCTACGACGGTAATGCCTTGTTCAAAACCTCTTAGTTCCTCAGGTCCCATGACGCCTGTTTTTCTTGTAATCTCCAGACCCTCACTTCCTTCCTTAATTTTGCTCTTAGTAAGAATGAAAGTATTGACCATGACATGTAAGAACTACATAGGAGGAAGCTGATGCATGATGGTGCAACTGCTTGGAAGTTACCAAGAGGAAATACGGGGAATTTACTGTCACTTTAGTCATGAAAGGTGTCTTATTTGGACTCAGCATATTTTCCATTAAAAAGACGTAGGAGTTAGACAAGTTAGCCAATGAAAAGCATGGGCGGTGGAGCCAATCTCAAAGTGGGGGGCTTCGTAGGACTGATTACTAGATTACTTTAAGTACAATTTTAGGATAAAAACAATCGCAAAACATTGTGTTAACCTTTATTACAAAATACGGCGAATTCAGGACAACTTGTTTCAATCAAGTTCAAAACAAGACTATTTATTATTCCAAAGAACATTTTTATAACCGCAGGAGTCAACCAACAGCAATACATCGCTTCATATAAAATGGGCAAAACCTGTGACAAAGGG
>JANTCA010028882.1:0-21932 GCA_024741275.1 Chironex yamaguchii | reverse complement strand
TTCTTCTTCCTATTATTCCACTTCCAATACTCCCACCAATATTCCATCTTTTACTACTTCACATACTTCTTCTATTTCCTATTATTCTACTTCAACAACTCCTGCTAATATTCCAACTTTTACTACTCCATTTACTTCTTTTTCTTCTTCTTCCTATTATTCCACTTCCAATACTCCCACTAATATTCCATCTTTTACTACTTCACATACTTCTTCCATTTTCTATTACTCTACTTCTACAACTCCTGTCAATATTCCATCTTGAATTCCTTCTTATACTTCTTCTTCCATTTCCTATCATTCCACTTCCAATACTCCAACTAATATCCATCTGTTGTTACTTCACTTACTTCTTCTATTTCCTACTATTCTACTTCCAATACTCCTGCTAATATTCCATCTTTTACTACTTAATTTACCTCTTCTATTCCGTTGTCTTTAACGACATCCAAGTGGATGTAAACAGTCCTGCCGTCCCAGGTTTGATCGTCACTGAATTCCATTGGAAATACTCAATAATATAAAATATTCCACAAGCTACAAACTTCTGTATAATAGAGTTTTAAAATGAAATGCATTACATCACTGCATGTTGCGCTATGGCAATGAATCATAGCAGCTGTTGATGGCTGCAGCTTTAATCAAGCCTCTCCATCAGAATTTATTCGGCCTAATTGGACCTCATGCAACCAACTACAAAGGTCACACGGAGGAGTTGGAATTTGGAGGACCTGCCGAAGTGTAGAGCTTCAAAGGTTGAAACAAAATGGGGAAAGAGAAATAGATAGACACCTTTTTTGACAAAGTTAAACGCTTAAAAGAATAATTTTGCCTGCTGCAATGAATTTTCTGTTTACGGAGTTTTTCTACCGGAAAACGTGTAGGAAATAGAGGAAGAAAGCAACTGAAAAGATCCGTTCTCTTTGTTTACTTAAGATACAAATAGCAAGTAAGATTAACTATCTTACCGTTTCCCAATGACGTTGACGCATTCCTGGATTCCTCAGTGCTTGAATGAGAGGAATGTAAGGCTTGAAATCTTCAATCCAATCTTTAATTTCCTGGGCTACAGCTTGGCAAGCTGGAATATCTTGAAAATATCTGACACATTTGTGCATGGTTCTAAAAGCATCATTGACATTTTTTTCGACCTGCTCAGCATCAATTGTGTTGATTGGATCATTCATCCAACTCTCGTGCCATTTGAGCCAATCCGAAGTCGTAATCCATAAGTTCTTGTACGGTTCAAAATCTTTAGTGATTTTAGCCAATTTGTCGTACTAAAGGAATGGGAAAGACAGAAACGTATAAGCCTAATTGAAAGCAGAACGGAATTTAATGGGTAGTTTTTTTAATTTGTCCAAAATCTGTATTACTTTGGCAAAGTTTCGTCAAATAATCACGTTTTGAACCACCATTTCAAGACAGGACTATGACAACCTTTTCTGACAAACACCAAATCTGAAATTAATGTCACCAAAACATTGTCGACTACCACCTTCACTGATGCTCCCTAAAAATTAAGCTTAAGCTTAAATATATATTAAACACACTGACCGTAACTTTTTGAATAGAATTTATTATAGAATAAAGACGGAATCACTGGCACTGCAATACTTACATTAGTAACAGGCATACCAAAGAGTCTCTCACGGTTATTGTACATTGCTGCTAATTGCTGGCATTCCTTCAGCTGCTTCTTGATTCTGCGCACTTCATTAGCTGTTTCGTGAGCTCTACAATGACCGACAACAAAGCAAGTCAAAGTTTACAATGTCAGTCATAGTTTTCCGTTCCATATTTTGCTTTACATGCAGAGAAAAGACCTTAAAGACCATCCACTCTAGACTACATGCAAAGAGTCTAGACATTCACTTGTATCAACGTTCCAAACACTTGGACTGGAAACGCCAGGTACATATTTTAAAACCTGGTGATTTATTAAACATTTGCAATATCGCCTAAATCAACATGAAATTAAACTGAGAACTGTTAAGTATGCATCGAATTCCTCAGGAGATGTGACCATTACCAATACTCTCACAAAATAACCAAAAAACAGAGAGATCATTTGAAACCTACGAATAATTATCATTTAAAAATAAGATCTTTGATTTCTGAAGACCGAACAATTAAATCAAGAGCGACAAACAATAATGTCACAAACGACCATACTTGTTAATATCCGTGTAGCCTGAAAATCCAGCGGTAACCATATTAAGTCCGTCCAAACGATCTTGAAACGTATTTTGATCAGCAAGCAGATTTTTGTGGAATCTCTCTTCATCTTCATCTAAATTCTTTGCTGTTGTTTCCATGAGTTGCTCAATTTTATAAGGCCAACTGGCACAGTCCCACCTGGAAAGGAAGTCTCAGTATGACGGGGTTTCAATACACTGAAGAAATATATCGCACTTTGATTTATTCTATACCCGTTCCTACTCTAGAGTACCGAACAATAGGCAAGGAGGGTAATAATCGGGGGGATTGAAAATTTTACTTAGTTAATAATAGGGGGTTGGAATAAGAGGGGAGGGGTGGCAAAACGGGCGGGATTGACAATAGAAAACACAGATTGGTGAAGTAAATTTTTGAAATGAACACATCTATCCATATGCAAGTCACTTTTTTACACTTTTCCTTGCACTTCTGTACGCGGTTTCTAATAAAATGGTTTCTTTTCCGAAAATAGGTATAGAAGCAAATAGACTTTTTATAAGCATCGGTCTTTTGGGAAATAAATCGTTCACGATTTCGAAAACTTTCATTTCTTGATTTTCAGATTCGTTAAAGTTAATAAAAGGGGATTAAAATAACAACGGGGGCTTGGAATAACAACAGGGGTGCTGGGAAAAATCCAAAAATTAATAATCGGGAGGGGACGATTATTCGGAACTCTAGGGTACATATACAAGATATAAAACAAACTTGCAAAATGGAATGAAATAATCGAAGAAAATTTAACTCTTAAAATAAATACGAGGACTCTTCTAAACAAAATTAATAAGGAAATAAACAGAAATAGAAAGCAAAACTAGTGTTCCCTTTGTTTTAGTTGATGCCATATTCATGGTAGGGTAATCTTACGATCCTTAGATACATTTTGTGACATGCTACCTATGCAGAGACCGCACGTGTGTTACCGACCGTAAAAGGATGAACAGGTTAAAGGGAAAATTTAAAGGGAATAGGGCATGTGGACGTCTGCGTACAAGATATCCCATTCAAGTAGGAATCGTAATTGGTTTCCTGATAAATGCTTCAGGGAATCGGTGACTGAAAATAACGAGAAGAACGAAAAGAGAAAGTAGGAGAGGAAAAAGAACAGAGACTACAAGAAGAACAAGAAGAGAAACTAGAGGAAAAGGAAGAAGAGCAAAAAACAAGTAGAAAAGCATGACACACAGCAGAAAAGAAGAGGAACAACAAGAAGAGAACAAAACAAACAAAACTCAAAAAGAGAAGAACAATCAAAGGGACAAGAAAAAGACCGAGAAAAAAACAAGAAAATAAGGAGACGAAGAACAAGAATAGCAAATATCAAAGGTACAGTAAGCCAAGTCACCTCAACTGTCCACATGTGGAAACATAAACAGCTATACTGACGACAGGAGGACCACCTCTTAACACGTAGCAGACTGATGGCTAATGATTCATAACAATAAAAACCTTATAACAACTGTGCAGGCAAGAGCTAGCCTATTTTAATATGTTGTGCTTTATTTCAACAAAACTCTTAATGACTACTATCGTGTCTCTGGTCTCACGTGTCTCAATGATTGTACTTACTTCGCTATAAAGTCGTCCTGTGATATGCTATAGTAAAATTCTTCAATGAGCTCATAATCCACCATGGCTTTCTTAATTAAACCTTGTCTCTCATGAATCAGACCAGGAATATTCTTCATATATTCCCTTTGCTCCGTTAATTCCTCAATGCTATTCGGCTTGTCGTATAAACGACGAGCTATCGATTTGAACTCCTCACAGACCTACAGCGTTAATATAAGAGACAGGATCAATATAGCTATTGTCATATTTATTTGACAGTTTACTGGGAAACAGAACCAGACATCCATTTTTCGATGGTAATTTTACGGGTGCAGGACAAATTGTCCTCTACTTAAAAAAAATTTATCTGTGTTATAGGAATTAAAAATATCTTTAAAATGTGTTGAACCATATAATGTATTTCACACCATAACTTATAGTGACATACCAAGGGTAACTGTATGCAAAATACATTCAAAGCTCACTGGTACAAGGGGGGAGGGGGGGGCAAGAGTATGTTCTTTCTCCAAGACAGCCAAATAGTAAAGTGATCTCTCTCCCTTTGAAAATCGTGGTTACCTTAAATCTTAATAATTCAGTAAACAGAAAGCTACCGTGGCATAGTGGATAAGACGACGATCTTCCAAGCCAGTAGTTGCGACTTCAAACCCTCCTCAACACAAACAAAATACCATTGGTGAGAAAAGGTAACGAGACCCCACTCTCATAAAGAGCTCACTTCCTAGTAAATTCCCTAACCCTAGCATAGGAATCAGTTACTCTCAGGAATAAGTATGTCAAAGAAAAAATAGACGGAAAGTATCCTTTATGCTCGACACGAGTAACTGTTAACCTATGATAGGCAATTAAGTAGTAATGTGGCCAGCATGAGTTTGCTCCCTCTGCTTTTGAAAAACTCTCGTTTGCTAATAAGCTTAATAATTCAGTAAACGGCAAGTACCCTTTATGCTTCGACGTGAACTGGTAACCCATGATAGGCAATTAAGGAGTGATGTGGCCAGCACGAGTTTACTTCCTCTGCTTTTGAAAAACTCTCGTTTGTTAAAAACCTTAATAATTCAGTAAACGGAAAGTATCTTTTATGCTTCTATGCGAACTGGTAACCTATGACAGACAGCTCAAGATAAATTGGACGTATTAACACGGATGTACCTATACTTTAAATGACGTTCTACTACTACCTGCTGGGGTATTTTTTTACAATAGAAATCGAAGGTATTCGTTAATTTCTTCGAATTACGATTTAATAATATCCTATGACTACAAAACATGCTATGACTGCAAAATTACCTCGTCTGCCTGTTTTCGTAACTTCTTAGCTAATAACTCAAGCACAGAATTTGCAAGAGTTTTTCTTTTTTTAGCCAGGGATTGACGAACACCTTCACATAAAATTGTGAATGGACCGATAACAATTGTCGATGGAATATTGTTTTCAATATTCTCTTTCTCTTGTAAATGATTTTCGATTTCCTGTTTAACTTGAGCTGGTGTGTGCTCCATTTGATCATACTCCCTGTGAAAAGAAGATTGATAACTCTACATTGATTAGGTATACGACAGTACTACATAATTTAAATATGTGAGCAATAAAAAAAGGTTTATTGTCCTACACCAAATTACAAGGTCATAAAACTAAAAGTAAAAAGTCTTAAGAACCATCTTTTTGTGGTACAAAACTTGAACATCGCCTTGAAAATTTGCGAAATTGCGCTAACAACATACTTAAAAGCTATTTTCATCTGACACTTTTCAGATCATGAACCGTCAGAAAAGAAAGTATATGTATATGGTAATCTTTTCCATACGAAACATGCATCGAAGCTAGTCAATCATAAACAAGAAAGAAAAAAAAACAAAAGAATGAACAAAGTCTGACGAAAAACGCTTTTAAGTATGTTTTTTGCGTAATGTCGTAAATTTTTAAAGCAATTTTGAAAGTCATAAGAATCCCTTTCTGAAATAGACTTACACCTGATATGCAATATACACCCCAGTTAAAATCGGGGAGTCATCTAAGTTCAAAGGTCACCATTAGTAGTACCAGTTCCACTACAGTAACACTAGAATTCGATTGCCCTCACCAATAACATTTATGATTTCAATACCAACTACCACTTATATCAGCAAAGACTAGCCTGTGAGCGGCCTGATAACAATTCCAACATTACATCCCATTTGCCATCAAGTGAAGACAAAATTAAACAATTCCAATTCACTTTGGCCATTTTCTTAATACGCTGGCAAATGGCATTATCCTTCAATGTTTTGCAGAAACAGATCGTCAATCTTAGCCAAACAATCCAAAGGTAATTACTCTTCTGCCAAAGTTTGGCGATGATTGAAAGATCATCTACAATCCACTACAACAAACTTATAACAAAAAAACCTTTACGAATGTGATGAATAGTACTTACTCTAAGTATTTAGAAATGTCCAACTGTTGCAGCTCAATATATTTTTCATATTCCTTTGCATAAGCCAGAAGAGGAACAATGGCTTTTGAGATTGCTTTTCTCAGAGATTCCCTCATCTCTACCACTTGTAATTCATTTTCTCCAACAGTTTCAAGCAGTGGTGTTCCACTCCAAAATAACTTTTCCATAACTGATTTCTCTAACTGTGGGACGTTTCTGGTGCTTTCAATTCCTTTGTCAAAGGCTTCAATAACTGTTTTCTCAAACTGATTGGGATCAGTACTGTACGTTACAACACCATTGTCAAGGACAAGATCAATCAAGAATATTGGATTTTTCTTGGGCCTGGAGAAAATAGCAAGCAAACAAACAACCTCATATTTATACAATGGAACGCCACCATACGAGCATACAACTACTTCATTATTACAAACACTTCATTATTACGACAACTTCAGTATTACGACCACTACATTATTATGACCACTTCATTATTATGCCCACTTCATTATTACAACCACTTCATTACTATGACCACTTCATTATTACGACAACTTCATTATTGTTACCACTTCATTATTATGACCACTTCACTCTTACGACCACTTTATCACTATATCCACTTTTTGTCGCCCGAACTAATGACAACTCATATTCTTATCTTAAGTCCCCGTTAATCTGACCACCTTCTTAGAACGACCAATGACCATCTTTTAGAGTCCTAAGTTATTAATTTCTTTCAAAAATGACCCTGTTAATGCAACCAGAGAAAATAATTGATGGGGCCGTTAAATAAAGTACCACTTTTAACGATAATTAGCGTTTAAATTCTATCATGAACGATTACACAGAAGTAACATACTGGTAAGGACTTTTCAGAACATCGCCTGGCCATGTGATTGTGTCTGGAAGATCTATCACTGAACAACATCCATCAAGAATCATCCGTTTGTAAGCTCGGAGGGAGTCTTGAACTAAATACCGAAGGGAATCCTGTAAGAGACGAAATATAATTCAATAAGAGCATCTACTTTGCCAACAAATTGGCAGACGGAGAGAGAATGTAGTGCTCTCATCAGAACAAAATGGGCAGTCTTAGTGATAAAGCCTTTAATAAGAAGTTAGATGAACACTACATTTCGTTTTCAGAAACTTCCTAGTTGGTCAAAAGTTTTCCATTTAAATTCTTTGCACTTTCAACGCTATCATGTAATACTGCATAAAAGAAAAGAAGAACAATGTTCGCATTAAGCTGTAACTGCATCAATTAACGAACGAGGCACTTAAAATAAAAGAGTTTTTTCGATCGATAATTTGAGTATTAATTGACGGTAGTAAAATGATTGAATCCATAAACTACAAGGAGAGTTCCTTTCTCTTTCTTGAATCATCTCAGACCTGCCAATAAGCTAGCAAAGCGGAAACACTCGCTGGCTGATTGATGCATTTTTCCGTACCAACCAGGCCAACGCAGTAGGCCTATGGTGAACGCTTTGTTAAAGCGGCTAAGAAATACACTTTTTATGTGGTCATTGCAGCAAATCATAACCGCAGCGTGCAATTGGGACTCAGAGTGTGAAAAGGAATGATATTTTGATCTAGACATACAAACAGAATGAAATATAAAGAAAGAGATAAAAGCTTTTTTTCTCTGACACTCTTCACAGTATGAAACGTCAGAAAGGAAAGTATATGTACATGGCAACCTATTTATACGAAACATGTAACAAAACTAGCCAATCCTAGACAAGAAAGAAAACAAAGAAGGAAATAAAAGCTTAAATTAGCTAGTTTTGCTACATGTTTCGTATAAATAGAATGGAATATACCCGATCCTGGTATCATTTGGTTCTTAACTCGCTTTTCAAGAAAAACAATATACCCGAATAAATGCAGTAGCATAAACAAACAAATTACAACTAGAAGCCTAATAGATGAGCAAAACTTGACGATATCAACTTCACTTGAAAATTGATTGAACACAAGTTTTAACCATTTTAGTATCACCTCAGTAAGAACAAAACTTAGACACGTAAAACAAAAGATAATCTAAAAGCAGCAATTATGCTTCAGCTAGTCAAAATTCAGTTTTCCGTCCAAGGAGTGTACAGAAAAATGTCCCAAATTGGGAAAGCAGAGCGCTCAGGTTCTCTCTTCCTAAAATAATCAAACAGACAATATTTACCCTAATCAAAAAACAGGTTTGGTACATAAATTTAGAGTCTTCAACACTTTGTATACTTCAAAAGGAGTTTCTTTCTCAAATTTGCAATAAACCAAATGTTTACAAAAATGTGGTTTAAGTTGACACACCAAAATCATGTTAATATAAAGAAAATAAAAAGTCTAAGAGGTCTTTACCTGCATCATGAAACGAACTTGTTCCATAAATTTAGAGATCTGTGACATTTTGTACACTTCCCAGTTAGTTTCCTGTAAGCTAAACCAGCCTTTACCAATATCACGTAAGCTACTTCTCACAGCAGCTCGAAGCGTTGAAAGCCAACTGTCTTTTAGAAAAAGTTGAACCTAGAAAGGAAAACAGCTGTAAGAAGTGACTGTAGTAAACCAATATCTCTTGACAGAAGCAGATTCAAAGATTGACGTCTAGTTGAACAGGGTCAGTTTCCCGCGCTTAAAAAGAGGTACAGTTACAAATCGTATTGTATCTCCTAAGTTAAATTGTAATTTTCATACCATATTCCATAACAACTGTCAGGGCGGGAACGAAATAATCAAAACTTGATATCTACAACTAGCATTTCAGCACGTGAACTACCAGAGTTACAAGAGGGAAATTTACGGGTTTAAAGGCATTTGACATACGCACAGATTTGTGAATAATAAACTGTGCCTCAGAAACAAGGACACTTACCTGAGCACTTATTTGACCCTGAACCTGCTCAAATTCTTCCACTCTCATACTTTTTGGAACTGGTATTTGAAATAAGGACATGGCAGTGACCTTGTTGCATTCAGTCCGCACTTTAATCATGGCATTGATTACTTCTTCCATCGTAAGAAGTGACTTGAATGAGAACTTCTCAAATTTATCCATAAAATTATACAGTGGAACATCAGATGACATCCCTAAAATGATAATATGTAATATTACAGACTATATTATTGTTACGCACAACTCTCATTTAAGAATAATCATCATGATGTATTTCCTGTGCAAACTTTTATTGGAGATACAAGCGAGTAAACGGGTTCCTGCAATTTTGAATAAGCAGTATATTTACTTTTTTTCTTTATAATAAGTTGGTCTTTATAACAATTTTCTTTATACATAAGCTTCGTATGGCTTTTACCTCTCAGGTCGAGATATTTGTGATAACACTGCTCTCTTTTGGTGCATTTTTAAAGAATATGGCCCTCCCCGTAAAACAAGGTACGAAATAGGGTCGGTCTTATCCAGCAGGGCTGCCTTGTACTAAATTGCCTGTAGTATGACACAACTAGTCTTTGCAAAAAAAAGCAATAATTTAATAGTTATATTCCATTTTAATAGTCTTATTCCATTTTCTCACATGAGTTATTGATTGTTTACTATTCCATTACTTAACGTTTGTTCCAGCTATTACAATTTTCCCGAGCAAAAACTCTGTATTCTAATACGTTCTAATCGTGATCCTTTCAATATTGCTTATTTGCGATTGGCTATTGCATTTAGATTTCCATTGACAACCAGTTTGATCACGACATAAAACGTCATTGCGATCACTGCTACTTTAAGTAACGAACACAGATTTAACCTACAGCAAGATCCTGCTTAAGTTACCTTTTTCAGGGACAACTTCGTACGGATCATCCTCCAATGTCATATTTGGTACAAGATATGGTGATGTCCTGAGTAGTCCATTAAAAATAATCTTGTTCATACTTCTGCAATAATCAATCTCAATCTCTTTCTTCAGAGCAACTATTTTAGCACCAAGCCTGTAGATAGTAAGGATTACATGAGCCAGTACAAGTACCATCAATATCCCATGATACAGTATGGAATAGGAGACATTCGGGATCAGAGACAAAACGTTTACAATTTCTGGTTGTATATACTCAATGGACAAGCAGACGACCTTATACGATAGTTAACGTCACTTCTTGCCTTTACAGATATCATGACTTGGGGTTGTAAAATTTATCAAAAAGATTCTTAGCTCAATCCTGTTCGCCCACTCATTTAACTGGTTGTGTGTGTATTGGTGAATACACTTGCAAGCAGAATGTGTCTTGTACCTCTCTAATGTATGAAAGGATCGAAGTTTGCAGTACCTATCGTAAGGTTATAATCATGACGTCCAGGGACTCCTGATGGCAACTTCATGTTGACGTAGGCAGCTCAAAAAAGAGTACATTCCAGGCTCATCTCTGCAAATTTTTCCCACAGTTACAAAACAAGGGTAACATGCTTCAAATTAAACCTTGACAAAATTGACAAAATCAGTTACATGCAAAAAAGTGAAATTAATATTCAGTAACCTTTTTTCACCAGCAACAACAAAGAATATAAAGGGATTTGCTGGTCAACGACACAATGTACTTGGAATACAACTGGAGGGTACAAAGTTATTTATACTTTTCAGAGGTATTCAAAGGTGATTTATAGACAAGATAACTGTCACCAAAGTGCATCACCGGCCAAAACAAACCAATAAATACTTTAAACCAAACCCAACCTTTGATTATTTTTCATTTCCTGGTTTCCACCTGCAAGTGCATAAATTCTGTTCACAGCTTCCGGTGAAATACTTGGAAGTCCGTCCATTGGCATACAGTCAAGATATAAATGATACCGAATAAAGGCCTCTGTCTGTTTTCGAGCCATGTGAGCAGAGTAGACACGTTCTGCAAACACAACAGGATCCTCAGCACAGAACATAAGGCGTATTCTTGGTATCCAGAATTGTTGATTTCCTACCTTTGCTTTAGCACTTGCCCTATTTTGCTCATATGCAAGAGAAGTACTAGTTTTTTGTTTTTCATTTTTCTTTCCCGAGTGATCCATTCTCTGTACCAAGTACAACATTTTCTTGGCATTATAATCAATCATACCAACATCACTCCAAGCATACTCTTTGACACCATTCTTAACAATGCCAGTCGCAAGTAAGGCTTTTCCTGGTATTGGCTTTCTTTCTTCATTTTCCCAACCAAGTTTAACCCATTCTGTTGGAGTTCTTACATCATACTCCGTGTTATCAAAGATTTCAAGTGCCAAGAAGCATACCAGATGGCCATCAGAATTGTAACCATCTATTTGACTTTTGGCATCAATCTTAAGACATGGCATGAGCTCGGATGGTGATATTCCTTTATCCTGAAGGAGTTTTGTAATGTCTTCATGTGCAAAGAGACGTTTTCTCCTGCAAAAAGAATAACAAATAGTTCATGCCTAATGTTCATCTCAAAACTTTGAAATAGTGTTCACCAAAAGAATTTTGACAGTGACAAAAACTTCTATCTTCCAAAATCCTGTTAACGGTCTTTAAGTATCTAATAAGACAGACCTTTTAATACAAAATTAAGAAAATAAAAGTACAACAAACAAAGCTAATGACAGCGACATACAAACTGGAATCTGACAACATGCTAGACACACTTTAAGGCTCCAGTTATGATAGTTTGCAAGTGGAGGAGCTGCTCAAAAAGACCAATGAAACAAACCATTGTCACACCATTCCTTCCATTGCCAAGAATCCTGTATCATCATGCAGATCGTTTTCCACCCATGCAAGAGCCTTGCCTGTCCGTTCTGCTGCTCCCTTAAATATAACTGTGGACCCATCATCCCCATTCCCTGCCAATGTTCAGTCTTCTATAGGAACCTCCCAAATGGACTGCATCTGACGCCTCATGTTGCTCTCAATGGGTCAACCCAAAATGGGTCAATATCAAAAGCCTCACTAAATACATCCCCCAACATCAAACGCTGCATCTACAACCTCCCCTACTTACTCCTTTCAACATCTCAGCCTTGACTCAGAACTCCGCCATTAATATTTTATAGTTCAACACCAACTGAACTCGAAACAGTGTCACCAGGCTCATAGATTTCATCACCCCCGAAAATCCATATTGTGACTGTTCAAGAGACCACAACCATTCCTCCAGAGGCTAAGCAACTCATCAGAGAAAGAGACAATATAATGCCACTAATCCCACCTGCAATTGGCTACAATAAATTCAATAACATTTAAAACTAAAAAAGATCCAAAAGGCAAGACTTCATTTTAAACATCAAGTACAGGTCAGTCTCATTGAAGCTCTTGAAAATCATCAAATCCAACAGTGACAAATCTTTAACTCCCAACATCACCCCAATAAAGTTAAATGGAAGAGACCTCAGTGACCCGACAACTTCATCAACAAAAAATCACTAGCATCTGGCCACACTTATCAAAAACAGAAAACAAGAATGTAACATGGAATATCAAGACGCTACCCCTTTTTTGATCACTGCACTTCACCTTCTAGCAAGTGGCAAAAGCCATATCAAGGTTCAACATTTCCAAAGCATAGGGTGCATACAACATGCCAGTTTTTCATCTAAAACACTATGGCAACAGTGGACTCTCTTACATCACCATCCTTGTCAACCAACTAATCTCCACCTGCAAAATCCCATCAATCTGGAAACATCAACAATCATTTCCCTCACAAACTATGAAAAAGACCAACATATCTCAGCTTTCTACAAACGTTCTCAAAGCTATACTACTTGCAATCCATAGCATGCATGTTCCATTTCAAGAACACAAATATGGTACCTGCCCTCTTCCCTCCATGACACCAGCACTGCTTCATCTCTTGACCTCAATAGCAAATAGATTCAATAAAAGAAAACTACTAAAACAAACAATAGTTGCTGCCTTGGCTCTCTCTAAAGCATTTGATTCCAATCCCCACTAAACACGTGCCAAATCAACAACAACCACCCTTGACCCATCCCTCATCTAATGGCTCTCCTATTACCTCAACACTAAAAACAGCTTCTCAAAAAAAACCCAAAAGGTACAGAGAAATTCACACGGGCTTCAACTTCTATGTCATGGAACTTGCTCCCCCTTGCCCCAACATCAAAATAATGACAACATCTATAAATCTGGCATTATTATCTGGAAAAGCAATGCTGCCAGAAACTCCATACCATAGCTTTGCTACTTCCAATTCCTGACCCAGAAAGATCTGGAACAAACGCCAGCCCAAATACTCCAGGAATGTGCAAGAACACACCCACATGAACCAAAGAGAAACGACACTCAGATGTAGAGCAGAATTGGGACAGCCTGGACTCCAATCTCTCTCTCAAAAACATTCCACTTGACATCTACCAACTGAGAAACAGCTCACTAAGGAGAACCAGAACTGATCTCTCCCAATTCAGCTACAGGTACAGCTGTTATACAAATTTCTTTCTCTCAAGACTGGACTCAACAGTGGACAAGAGATCCCCTGAATGCAATGGGACTCACCAAGATGTCCCTTATCTCTCCAACTGCTCCCAAAACACCATCCACTTTGCCATCAAGGATTCACCAGCTGTATGATTTCAAAATATGTGATTACATATTTATAGGATCAACAACAACAAGCATCACCTATGTATATATAAAACACACGAGGCTCGTGCATTGGGCACAGATGCTCATTATTTAAAGTAATGGAGCACATTACGATCATGCTGTTTGAAAAGCAAAATTGTAACATGCCACAAGTAACCTTGTCCCAAAAACGGCTTTAATGGATGCCTGTTCCACATGTTAAAACTTCATTCATCAACTTTAAACATGTTGACTCTATCTGAATACCTTTTTAAGCATTAACATCTGAGTATTATGATTTATATTCAGGGACAGACACATAATACTGTGTTCTCTTTGAGATTTGTGCTGATTTAATACAGAGACAGTTGTTTAATCTAAGTTATTGATTTGTTCCTATCCTTGAGCATATACAAGTTGGCAGTTGAATCTGAATTAACAGGCCGGGTTCAAGGCTCCCATATCTATAGTGTAAAGGAATCGCTATCATGACTTCTAGGCTAAGGCACAGACACAAAAAATCATGGGTTCCTCTCTTAATTGAATTTTTAATATATCATGAATCAATACACATAATAGACTAAACATGTAGTTGCACATGCAGTTACAAAATCATGAATGACAAAGATAGCATGTCTGCCAACATAAAAAAGAACAGGTGAGAACATTGATGAACAGTTTTCTCAATGTTACCTCTCAATCTCTATTTTCCTTGGAACCTGTCCTGCTTCTGTTATATAAGGAACCTGGACCTTTGGCTCCCATGATTTTGATGGAAAGTCCTGACAATGGAAAAGGCCATTATTGTTTATCATATGTGTCAATTAAAAAGACAAATGTTACTACCATTGCATCATGAACAATATAACAGGATGTAGATCTAGTGACTACAATTCATTGGGCTTTGAATTTTGTAGCAAGTATGCTAGTTGATTATTATTAGTCAATTGGCATAAAGGTACAAAGATATGAGGTATGTCAAAATGCATGATTATAATTGCATTGACATCAGTGGCAAAAAAACATATTATAATGGTAAGTCCTTTCTTTTACTTATATTTTCCAAGCCTCTTTTACTTTTCATCTTTTCTGATACTCTTTGCTAGTCAATCTAGTCACAAGATTAAGTAAACAAATAAGTAGTACTCAATATATGCAATGAAATGGTTTGAAATCCAAGCTTACTGTCTTGTAAATTGGTTCTGTTGTTTTTCCAAATTTTTCCTTTCTGACTTCTTCCATTAACCCTTCTGGCATATCAAAGGATGCAACTAAAGGAAAAGTAACCAAGCATCACCAAATTCCATTTAGATGGTGTGTAATCAGTGTTATTACATGCAAATAATGGAAATTAAATGTTAATTGAATAATAGTACTGGCAGAGGTTTGCACTCTCTGCTATGTGCTTCTAGTTTCAATCTGTTTTTATTTCATTACCTTGTTCTTCTATTGGAGATATATATATATATAGGACTCTTGACATTCACATGATAAAATGTGCTATGTAAACTACATTTAACTACATTCAATGTTATCACACAATGATTATAAGCCTTTCAGTAGGGTTTTTTACAGTTGAATCACACATCATGTGCCTTCTAGTGTCTATTTTTTAATGAGGTTTGTTATCTATTACATGAGATTTTTCACATGGATGGATGGATGGATGGCATGGCAGTCCAAAGGGAGTAAGGAAAGTGAAAAAAGCAACCTTATGTCTTCTGGATATGCGTGGACGTTTGTGTAAGACTGCATGCCTTAAACAGAGAGGCTTACCAAATAACCACAACTCAACTATCTACTTAAGCAGGCAAGAAAAGTGGATCAGTGTTAATGCTAGGTTAAATATTTATGTAGAAAAATTATCAAACAATTACATTGAAATTAATCAGAATAAAGATTTAGAACATTTTTTACAAGTGGGACTGTCATGTGAATTTTCACCTGAATTTTACTGCAAATCACTATTCTAGTCATCATATAATGATGCTGATGGCTAATAAAGGACTATTTCTAACCTTTTGCTTTACTTTAAATGTTCACTGTTAATTATCAGTTGAATGGCGCAGAAATGTTAGACTTTCCTATAAACAATGGCCATTTCTAGGAAAGGTAAACTGCTATATCCATATTATCTAATATAATATCTACTGATAGATGATCCAAGTATAAGAGCTTCTTACACTACTCATGTTCATGGATCAATTCTTCAGTTAGTTAAACATATGCATGGTAAGCCAATATGGTTGAGTTGACTCCTGCTAAGTTCAAAGGCTTTAAGATTGATTTGTCTAAATCCAATCCACATCATGACTGGCAATTGTGGCATCATGATGTACAGTTCAAAATCATCAAGAAGTCAACAGAAGTAATAGTATTAATGGTGTTTAGCTAAAAGCCTTCATAGAACACATACATGCACCAAGGCAATTCAGTCAAAGGGGGTTTGCAGTTTCTAAACATCAAAATAGGCTGCATTAACAAGAGTCATGGCAACTGGATTATTTCCGATATAATTTGCTTATATGAAGCAGTTCATGACTAAGCATAAAAGGATCCATTACTATATTTCAGGGTTCTCCTTTAATAGCTTAAATTTCATGTTATACTGAAATAAGGTCATTTATAATTGCTATTGTTTCGGTACGCTGATCATAATCTCAAAAAAAATTCATACACTTTCTCATCAATTTTGACAAACAAACAAACAAACAAACTGACAAGCCAGTGCCATTAAAACATAACCTAAACATTTGCAGAGGAAACTATCTTGACAATTGCAACAATCAATAACTTCGGAATTTAATTTATTATAATTACATACCTTGTGGTGAATGTTCATCTTTGACTGTTTTCCAAGATGTACTTGGTAATTTTGAAGCTCCAGACAATGCTTCCTGCAAAACAATGTATTTATGAACTATATGGAGCACAAGATATAATCATTCAAGTGATTAATGTTGTAAGTTGACTTAATGTGAAGTAAGAATGATTAAATAGCATCTAATATTAGCATTTACAATAATGTATTGAAAGAATTGAGGAAGAAAGTGCAATTGAGTACAACAGAGAATGTATACAGTGCAGAAGTTTACAATGGTCTGGTCATTTACAGGACATTTAAGGATGGGTGTACGTTTTGAGGGGACCAATGAACACAACAAATTTTAGAGCATCTCTAAGGAAAGAATGTTGGTAAAGAAATAGTTAAGGCAGGATAACTTTGAAATTAGCTATTAAAACCTTTTAAACAAATGCAAGCACCCAAAATAGATTTTATAACACTAACATGTAATCTTAACACTTTGAATTGCACAATCAGAATTTAATTGTAAGTCTCATAGGTAACTGGTAATATTTAAACCTCAAATTTATCATTGTTACTCGTGGCATTATATCTGTACTTAATATAAGTGTCATTACTGTTAGAAATAGGTGTTTACCACAGTAAAAATAATTAAAATGACAAGATATGGCTATTTGTTATAATTGGAAGTTTCAAAGGACTCTAAGCAGGCAGTTTAGCAAAAAAGAGTGATATGGGAAATCTAAAAACAAATGAGGCAATCAATACTCAAATGCAGGACAGTTACTTGCCACTGCAGATGTGACAACCTCTGGTCAAAACCCTGATTCATGCATCAAACAATGTAAAAAGCTAGTTTGTTTTGCAAAACAAAAAGTTTATTTACCAATCAACAAACATTGCTACTCATGCAGTAAGAAGACAAAATTCATTTAACACGTTTATATTCTTGAGTCAAAGTAATTCCAAAAGTACTACAATATTGCCAGACCTTTGATTAAAACAATTAACATGACCATGCCATTCCACCTTTATCCTCTAAATCAAAGTATTCTATAGCTATAGTTCTGGCTTCTGAGTCAAAATGAAAGAATGTTTTAAAACACAAACCACATTTGAGCATGGTTTCCTGTTACATTTTCCCATTTGTTTTCTTCCCTTTATAGAAAAAACATATATCTTAAACAGGTATCTTTTAGCTTTTAGTTCAATACAGCTGACCCCAAACTATGAAGTTTGCTCTGTACAGGTTAGGTGTTCTCCATGCAAATATTATTTTGTCAAATGCCATCTGTGCAAATCTATCATTTGAGTGAATTTCAGTTGGATTTTTGGTCATTTTAACCTCATCTGTCACAATAATGCATTCCATTTACCAATTTTAAATTTCTTGTATATATTATAGAACACTACCTGTTGTAAGGTATGGTGATACATAATTACTACCATGGCTTACACATGATATTTTCAACAGGGGACAGTTGGGGAAACTTTTTAAAGCCCCTGCCCATTATGTCACCAAAAATACTCATTTATGCATGAAAAGAATTGATATCTCATAAATAACATTCTCGTTAGCCATTCAAATAGCTTTGAATTTGACTAGACAATTCATGGAAAACATGCCAATTAAAAATTAGTGTATTCCTAGGAGTTTTGAGCCTTAGCATGGCTATTAACAAAAACTTGTAGGTCCCATCCAAGTTTTCAATAGCCACCTTTTATATTGGTCTTACTGACTTCATCAATCCTATGTTAAAACAAATTATCCCTTTGTGCATTTGAATAGCACAAACAACGCATAATATAAATTATCTAAATGCTGAATGCAACCAAAATTTGCAGAACAGAACTTCCTAGAAAATATCAATACAACCTTACTGCAAAGGGTAAGTCACCAAAGTCCTAAAAATGATCTCTCACAAGAAACACTGCCAACGGGTAAGATGGTGAAGAGGTCTTTTATTGCTGGGTAGAATCTTGCAGAGCATTAAGGTAATGCATGGTTTGCAGCTTTTGGCTTGTCTTTCCAGCAAGCATTGCAAAAAACTGTTGCATCCATCTGCAGATTTGAATTGAATTTAATTTTGTTGGCTCTTCTTTAATGTGCTTGGAATCTTCAATTATGCTATGGAAGCTTGCCGGAATTTTTGGGATTTTGCTCTACCACAAACAACCTAACAATTTCTTGAACTTTAGGGAAATAATTTTGTATGATTTGTCAAGATGAGTTATGTTTGAAATTCGCGCAACAAAGTAGGGTTGGGAGTGAAAGCATATATATCTGTATTTGATTGTACTAGATAAACACTATTAACTAGTTTGCTAAATAGCACGATAACTGGGAGTACTATCAGAAATCTCTGCTGATAAAAATAGAAAACATTCAAACTTATCTATAAGAGCGTTTTTACCGAAAAGGAGAGACCGTAACGCAGTATTTACGTCGCTGGAAAGTTTATCTCGGTGAATTGAGAAGTTACCATACAAAACATTACTTTGAAAATCACAGATGAATTGCTGAACAACACGTCAACTAAAATATCTGAAGTGTTATTGGCGATGTAAGAAGTATGCTTGATCCACGCACATGTCACTGCACAATTTCCAAAATTAAGAACCTTAATAAAATCTACCCTCGAGATCTGCAACGTACCTGAACATCGGTTCCACTCTGCGTCCCAATGACGTCCGAATAGTATCCCCTCTGTTGAAGTAGACTCTGGGATGCGTTTGATGCCATTGTAGGAGGAGCTGGCGACAGTCCTATTGGAGGTGATGGCGATGGCTTCAGTTTATAGCCTCTCCTTCCATTAGATGATTTACGCTTGGTATTCATTTTGTGTCTTTAAAAGATCACGTTATCTAATTAAATAGGTATAAATATCCACCCTTGACAAAGATACCGGGGCTCTGCTTTATCCAATCTCGAGTCCTTCCAACATAATATAAAGGAAACAGTCCAAAAGTTAGTCCAGCATATTTGTAAACGTAAGCTTAATCGTACATTACAACAGTGAAGTATCGCTACCAAAACATTTCCTTGTAAACATCCTTTATTTATTTATTTATTCTCGCTGCTAACTAACTGCAGACTTTATTGCTTGCTTCTTTCGGAAGACAGGGAGCACACACAAGCATCAGCTCCTGGCAGCCATTATTCAGATCAAATGAAGCATTAGTTGTTATAGCAACAGTGATATGAGCAATACTAATAACAACAACAGCAGCATTCTTCTAAAGGTAAGAGTTTGATCTTCACAAGGGATAGGAAGGTCATGATGGCATGCAATACACAGCATACAACAAACTGTCAACGCAGCAGTTTGAAGTTAAAAAAACCAATTCGAGGTCAACAATTCAGTGAGTAAAGTACAATTAAATTAAACTCACCAATCCTTTAGTGCAGAAACAAGACGTTGGCCGACTCCAAGTCAGAACAACACGACTTTTCTTGAAACAAACAGAATATAAAACTCGTTTTTTGACAAACAGGACTGTTTTTCAAACGAAGGGTCAAAGCTGTTGTGTCGCAAGTACATGTTGTTTGCGCCAACTTGAATAGTGACAGCTCAAACAAAAATGATCATTATAGTCTAAATATTTCTCCGTTAAATACTAGGTTCTTGAAAAAATAAACATCTCATATAAACATTCGAACAGTTCTTCCAAAGAATTCTTGGCTTGTGTAGGTTGTTACATATATATTTTTATAAATATACAATTCAATAGATGGAAAAACACACCAAAACTCCGGTTTTGCTTCTACAAGCTTGTTTCGTGAATTTTCACTCGTCAGGAATTATTGTTTACAATACTTCGGCGTATATATACATATTTATTTACAACGAAGGCACGTGGAATTTTAAAAATTGCATAAAAGAATTTTGTTTCTATGTCGACACGATGTTACGAGCTCATTTCGTTTGTTTAATGTCAAAAGTTCGGGCCGACATATGATGAAAAACTTTTCGTTGAGGCAGAGGAGGTACCTTTTGTTTGCGGTACTGTACGCTGGGCTAGATGCGAGTGTTCGCCAGGAGATAGAGTGCTTAATGTTCCTGGTATATTATGGAAGATTGCAGGCAGTTTCCGTCTAGTATGCGTTTTTTGTCGGCAGTTGCATAGTTTCGGTACGTTGGTGTTGGGTATAGTGTTAGAGTTGTTTTCATGCGTTTTTAAAATGCGTTTGTTATGATTATTGATGATTTGTTTGACGTTGTTCATGCAGCTGTAGCTGATTTTGACAGTGTTGCGATTGAAGATTGTAAGTAGCTTATGGCTCTTATGGAAGTGTTTGCCAATGAGGTTGAGGAATTTGCGTCCGATGTTGGAATTGATGTTTTTGCTAAATGGAGGGTTGTACCAGAGTATGTTGTTACGTTGTCTGTTTCTTCGTCTGTTGGTCGTGGCTGGTTCGTAGTGTAGTTTGTATTTGTACTCGCTTTCGTTTAAAGCTTTTTGGTATAAAAGTGCCGCTTGTTTGAAGGATGGTTCGTCAGGCGATAGGCATGAAAGTCGTTGGTTAATGCCGGCAGGTAATTTTTTAATCGTGGTATGTGGGTGGTTGCTTTCGTAGTGTACGTATTGTAGGTTAGTGCCAGGTTTAGTGTACGGTTGGTGAGTGGCGTTGTTTAAGGTTACGTCCAGGAAGTTAACTATGTTCTTGTTGGCCTCAATTGTGATTCGTAGTCCGTTATTGTGGAAAATGCGGCATATTTTTTCTTAGTGTTCTCTATTTCTCTCGGTTGGGCGTCTGATATGGCTAGTCCGTCGTCTCTGTACAGTCCTATGTTGATGTTAAGTTGTTGTAATTGGGCGAGTAGGAACTTTCCTACAAACTCGCAAGTTTCCGCTCCGTCGTAACTGCCCATGGTCACATCGAAGGCAGTCTCTCTTTTTTGCCAAGTTTGTTGCCTATTTAACAGGATCGACTTTATGGCATGCATGATGATGTTGCGTTCGTCCAGTGTGATATCGTCGTAGTCGGCGGCGAAGTTGAATGCCTTATTAAATAAGTCTTGACTGATGGAAGGGTAAAAGTCGACTATGACGAAGCCGATGAAGCTTTGTTGGTGCTTGCTTTCGATAGAGTTAAACCAATTTATTACAGCTGCAGTACTTTTCCATTGGTTAAATCTTGTTTGTTTCTCGATCTTCATATTGGTTTTGTCCAGGATTTGTTTGCTGATTCGTCCTATTTCAGATTTGGTGGGGTTGATTAGTCTTGAACAATTTTTTGTGGTACAAAAATTGAAAATCACCTTGAAAATTTGCGACATTGCGCTAAAATCATACTTAAAAGCTCTTTTCGTCTGACACTCCTCAGAGTATGAAACGTCAGAAAGGAAAGTATATGTATATGGCAAC
>JANTCA010028871.1:8619-21938 GCA_024741275.1 Chironex yamaguchii | reverse complement strand
CTTTTATCCTTTGTATTGATTTTTTTGAGAGAACTGTGGATTTTATTCGATGTTCCGTGACACCGATTCACGACAAAACCACAGAAAATGAACTTTACTAAAAAAGGTTATGAAAGGGACACGACACGAACATTGACACAAAATATTTTCTGCATTGTTATATCTGATGCTTTGTCACACAAAATTGAAAGACCTTGTCTGCTCTTCATCTTTTCAAGTAATAATTCATTAGCATTGGTGGCAAGACATTCAGTCATCAAATATGTTCCTTTGGTTGCATTGCATGTCATGCCATTGATTGCTTTTGAATCGTCTGCAACGAAATGCAATGTTTCGATCAATTGATCCAGAAAGTTAAACGAAAGGTTCTTCCTGGCTATCAAAGCTACAGTGTTAAGTTTAGCTTTTATCCTCGGATATGTCGAGACTGCAAAAAAGTTGTTACCGGTCGACTTGTTTCAACAGTTTTAAAACAGCGGACATGTTGAGAGGACTTCGTGTGCCCAATCTGTTCAAATTTGCCAACGGCCAGATCCTTATTGCAGACATAGCAATGTGCTTTTCCATTGTGGTTCTTTGACAAGGACAGCCAACCACGAGCCCACTCTTCCTTCTCCCATTCTTTTCGATACTTTTGAACTCTAAATTTCGCTTCTTTAGGCATGTTGCTATCAAATTCGCTGTTTGCATCTATTTCTCTCTTCACTTCCTGAAAACTGTTAACTGATAGTGATGGTTTCAAGAGCAACGTGTCCTAAAATATAGGCTCAATAGAATAGCACCTATGACAATGCTCACAGTGTGAATAACCAGGCGTTTTGTAGTATTTTTTGTTACTGCCAAGATCAAGGGAGGCTAAAAACAAAGGCAGCTTGGTCCACGGCGTCAAACAATTATTACACCTCAACTGAGTCCTTCAAGATCAAAAGTACCGTGTTTTACGCCGTTTTCAAAGAAATATTTTTTTGAAATTTCAAAGTATCGAAACTATCGAAACGTTTGTTGCTTTGTGAAGCCTTTCCCTTAACCGAAAAGCTTGTTGTAAATCCTCCTACACTTTTGTCAATTTCCCCGTACGGATGGCAATTTTCCCCGTAGGTTTCCACTACTACCTACAAGGCCCTGTTTTCCCCTACCATAGAGGACTTCCCCTACATGTGAGAACACTGCATAGGGTGTCATTTTCAAGTTCATATTCACACTGTTATAAAGCAGAAATTAACATATGATTATGACCACTGGGGCGTGGAACCGGGGTCTCACGACTGCAAATCTGACACCTTTCCTAATGAGCTCAACAGTTCAGTATGAAAAGCAGAAAGACTATTAGTTTCCGTTCTTTACACATGACCAGCCTGTTAACTTCTACATGGAATTAATACAAATGGGGATACATGGGTGCCTTGTAGGCACAAACCACATGCCGCTTGTACAGCGTATACACCAATAAACAGACACCCAATAGACCAATTCACGCTTGGTGATGCATCATGGGTAATCAGGACATTGATCAATTGCAAATGACGGAATGGCCTTTGTTTTGATGATATTCTTGTGCTTTGTTTTAGATTTAGCGTTGTTGTAAAGCATCTGCATCGGTTGTACATAAAACAGGAATATTATTTACAGGGTTTTGCATCGATTTGTCTCAGTATAGCATAAAAATAACATTTCTACAAGGAAAAGCACCTGGAGGACTTTCTTGATCTCTCCTGCAATGAACTGAAGTTTTATCTCCGACAAAGAGCTATTCCAGTGGGTGGAAATCATTCTGATCTTGCAGCACTTTTTGACATAAGTGTTATCTGCCAAGCTGAATATGGTCTGGCTTTTTCTTTTTACTCTGAGCCTCAAAATATACTTAATAGTATGCTATAAACGTAGACTATCTTACAGTGGCGGATTGGAGGGGGGGCGCTTTAATTTTGATAAGATTACATAATATTTCTCTGTCGTTTTAGAACAAAAGACTATCATCTTCCAAATTATTGGGGGTGAATACCCGTTTTGCCCCACAGGTGTCTACTTTTTAGGCAAAGTGTTAATCATAGTGAAAAATACAAACACATACATAGTAATTGTAATTTTTGACAACAGTGAAAATGGTTTCTATGAAAAGGTAAGAAAGTAGACATAACAAATGGAATAAGTCCATACTTATAATTATTGTTTACGTGCAATTTATTTTATCTTGTTTTAATGCTATGCACTTGAAGGTGGTAACATGTTAGACAGAGCTGCGGAAAATATAACAATATCATCTGCAAGGGGCATCAGTGTTATCGGTAGTTCTCTCTTCAATATCTCAAGGTATTTGATTCTTCATATTGCTTGCTCCACATATATTCTTACTTTAGCTATAAGTAAAGTTTCCCTGATATCAGAGCCTGTCATTTGCAGGTTACCGTCGTTTGATGGAGGTATAGCCAGTAAATATTGATAAAATGCAAGCAAATCCCTTATTTTAAAGCCATGATCTACCATTACTTGATCATGTGGCTGTAGGTAGTTGGTAGATGATAGATGACCCGAGATGGGAAGGAAAGTGGGAGATGTCTGTGAACCTTCAAGGTAAGTTGTGTTTTCCATTACCTCCTACGCAAAAGCCCGACTTAGTTTTGTGGTGTGAAGAAAGGAAAGTTGTAAAACTGGTTGAACTAACAGTCCCATGGGAGAGTAATGTCGATGATGCATGGCTGCGGACAAATGAAAGGTATGAAAGTTTGGTTGTGTGTTGTGAAGAAAGTGGTTGGTCAGCCTCTTGTCATCCAATAGAAGTCGGAGTGCGAGGGTTCGTTGGTCAACAGGTATACTCATTACTGAAAGACCTCGGATTTAACACAAAAGAAGAGAAACCACTTGTCAAAGAAATCCAGGAAAAAGTAGAAAAGGCAAGCCTTTATATATGGCTTAAACAAAGTGACGAAGAATGGACTGTACAATGTTAGAACAAGGCCATCCGAAACTAGCTACCACGACCTAACTGCATATCTCAGAACACCTCCGAAAAGGGGGGAACCACCACGTCATTTAAACGATAGAGGAAGAGGGGTAGAAACCGGATGTGGTTCCTCGTGATGATGTTCTGACGTGTTGAAAATGCATCTCGTAGTTTCATCCAGAAATGGAGCGGATGGTCTTGCAAGGCACAAACACCGTGTTTACATCATTCTAAGTCTCCAACAATAAATAAGCTCTGCCACCATAAACATCAGAAAGGAAAGATATAGCACCATTTGGAGTGATACCAATAAGAAATTTGATTGTGCGGTGATGTTTATATTCAGACCAGCAATGAGCAGCAACTTCCAAATCAGATGGTGTCTCAATGTATACTTCAGTGCAGTCTATTATAAGTCTACGGTTGGGGTACTACTTCCTAAACAAAACAGATTGACTTATGAGTCATACTTAATAAGAGCACAGTGGCATCTCCTCCTGTGATACATACCACTGTATGGCATCGTAACTGCTATCATGGCATCGTAACTGCTATCATGGCATCGTAACTGCTATCACTGATATCAGAGTGGACATATTTTACCTTTACAAACAACACCCGATAAAACTAGTGCATCCGAGGAGCCGCTTTCTTAATACAACTGAGCCTTTTAGTTTCTATAACAAAAGGTCTCTCACAAACAATGATTTTGTGCCTATTATTAGTACGTGGTAACTAAGACTTGTATTACAGACAATTAGAAGTACCTGATAGACACTTCTCAGCAGTTAGTCCATTTCAAATGTTACCAACGAGTTTTTTATTCTAAAGTAATCCTTATGGTCTTAGTTTTCCGTTTTTGTAAAACACTATGAATACGTAACTTGACTACAAATTAGATTGACAAATACTTTCGAGGTGTGACATCCTAAATCTACTTTGAATAATTTCAAACATTTGTTCCAGAAGGAGAACGCAATAAAAACCATCCACTTCGTAAAGGAGACACTCGGGTAATTAAAGGAGTTAATGAGACACTGGGGTTCGGGGTAGTATGAAAATGTTTTATCTGTGCCTTTTAGGATCTTGAGATACATAGAAAATTTTTATCCATGCTTCAGATAACATTTAATTTTGATAGAAATGTTTTAAAACAAATGATAGAAGTTCACGAAAGAAACGAGATAAAAATAAACAAAATAAACGAAATATAAATAAACAAAATGGAAATAAGAAAAATAAATTTATGCAAAATAGAAATAAACAAAACAAAATAAACAAAATAAAATAAACAAAATAATCAAAATAGAAATAAACAAAATAGAAATAAACAAAATAGAAATAAACAAAATAGAAATAAACAAAATAGAAATAAACAAAATAGAAATATACAAAATAGAAATATACAAAATACAAATAAACCAATAAACAAAATGAAAATGATTGTATCTAGTTTTATGTTTGCAACATTGGTTAGTAAGGGTTTCTTTGATAGCGTAAGGAAACTTTGGAAACTATTTTTGCAAAAATATAGCAAAGCAGACATGATGAAAAATGCTTAGGGGCCCTATGGGTCCCTTTCGCTAGTTTAAACTGTGTTGCGACATTAATTCAGTCCCAAGTAAGGGCCAAAGCTAAACCAAAGACTTAAAAGTCAATTCTTCCTTGAGAGAAGACAGGCCTAACTATGAATACTCAATTACTTTTACATTTTCACCCTTACGTATTTGCAAACTTCACATACCATTTGCCGATATAACACCCGTAAATTATATTGGACTACAATTGAAGAATTTAGATGAGACTAACCTTAGGCCAAATCTTAACATATCTTAAAGCAAGGCTCAAATATATGGATTATCTGTCCAATATTCTGTACAATACTATAAAAAGTTAATCTAGCTTAGCCTAAGTGTAAACCTATTTGTCGATGGAGCAAAAACGTTAATGATAGACTAAGTCAGAGTAGACTAGGAATTCACAGCCATGACTATGTCATGGATTTCTCAATCAAGCATATCTTTATTACAAGTGCTTGTCATTTTATTTATTTACCATTCATTCGTACAAATTTCACCGTGCTAAGTTGTTTCTTAATGCTCAAGGCTGATTCTGTAGCATTAAAATTATTCATAGCAATTGTCTCTCCTGCGTTAACTTATCAAATGTGTTTTCTTCCAAACAAACTGTGAAAATAGGACATCATCTGCCAAGCAAACCAGATGGCCTAGTCGTAATTGGAGCTTGTCAATCTTAACCGAAAAACGAGTCTCCACAATTAAATAAGATAACGTGTTGTTTTGAGGGTTGCTTTTTTCCTTTAAACTATATTGACTAATTGAATTAGAAAAGACGATTGACCAGGATTCTATGTATTCACATGTTTTCAGCATTATCGCTTATTTTTCCAGATCGTTTATTGCTAACATCCAATAAATTCAATTGGAAACACATTGAATCATTTTACCTTTTTTCCGTCTCCTTTACTGTAATGGTCAATTTTGGCAAATGTAATTAGCTTCCCTAAAGTGACAACAAATGACGCTTCTTGAGTTTCATACAACATCTTAACTATTCGGCGTTAATTCAGAACTGTTGAATTTTTAAATCATGCTATTTTAATAAACGCAAGCACTGTACAGTAAAAACACTCAAGACCAGTTTCAATAGGGGGTACAGTTATTATATTTGAAATGACAATTTGTCACCAGATACGAAAAAAGATTCAAGACACTCGATTAAGCTGTGGCATAACTGTTATTACAAAACGTATTCCGTTTCAATATTCTTTTCTTACCTACTGCCATAACGTTAGAAAACGAAACGTAGCATGTGTGATAAGTTGAACGCATGGCCCTTAGGAGACTGTGCACGTGCTCAGTACAATGCGCATGCGCGAGAGGTGCAAGTCGTCTATCCTATTTCTCAGCCACCTAAGTCATTCTTCAAGCTTGCGTTCAGTGATGAAGGGATCACGTTTTGAACCGGAAAAGATATTTACAAGAAAATTTTGAAATATTGAGCTGGCTCAACCCGCCCTGCAGTTGCAAAAAATAAACTAACTTTGTGCCTCCCTCCCGAGAATCAAAGATTTGTCCAATGACGTTGAGACAATATTACCCATGGACAGGAAACGGATGATCTTTCAGGAACTGCTATCAGCGCAAAAGTGTTACGCCTGTTAATATTACTGTACTTTACTGTGTTGGTGGACAGTTACAACAGAATCATGAGTATTTACAAATGTAATTAGCAATCGCAAAATGGCAACAAATCAGGTATTTCAAGAGGGACATCATGTGCTCAATATCAAACGTAAATTCTTACTTCTTTAAACATTTTTCAACATTAAATTTGTCCGTGATAGAAATCAGAGACTCCTTGCGATGACATGGTGTGATCTTGGTACGCAATTCTGAACTCTTAACATATTTTTCACAGTCAAGGTATCCTTGGCTTAAAATGAAATCTATTGCTGCATAGCTGGAATTTTTTTGTCCCCAATGTAAAAACACAGATGCTTTGTCTTTGTACCATTTGATATAATGCTCTTTATTATTTGTTCTGATACTCACAAGTGAGAGAAAATCAGGCGTATCTCGTTGATGTTTCGCGTAAGATAAAACTTAACTATCTGATGAAAGTAAGTCTCTTTGCTCAAACTGCTGCATCCAGCAGTCCGTGTAACAACGTATTTTGTAAACAACTCAGGACATAAGGATTTCATTCAAAGGCCTAGTAAGAAACCAAGGACTTTTATGTAGGCAGGTCGCCAGAAGGGATAGAAAGCAAGGGGACTCAGTGTTATGCGAAGGGGCACTTTCTTCATTATAATGACGATCATCCACAACTTAACTACGTAATGATCATCAAAAAAACGTAGTGAAATATTAACAGGAACTCCTTGCTTCGTCTAAAAAAGGTCAGCTACAGAGAATTTAGACAATTTCAGCACCTTACTACCTGTTTCCGTTTTGAAAAGTAGCAACCGAAGCGAAGTTTTGTACTATTATGATTTGTTTTCGAGATTTCAACAAAACATAATAAATCAAAAATTAATGTTGTCAGGCTTTACCAAATACCTCTTACGCTAGGCTAAAAAAGGGCAAAATAGTTTGAATTTTCCTACAAAGGGCAATTTTGCCCTCCTGGTTTATAAATGAGAGGCAGGAGGGTCTCTTGTTCCCCGTGCCCCACCACCCCCGTCGCCGTCCCTTTCTACAGGTCGCAGGCTAAAAGATAATGATAGTTTGTGATAAGTGTGTAGGTAGCCAAGGTAGCACTCGTGTGATTCTTCTATCTCTAATATGATGTTATTGACTACAACTTTGCAATTTGGAACAAATAATTTACACTGAAGTAACTCATAGAAACAGCACCCCCTATGGCAACCAAAGTTAAAATAGAATGGAAGATGAGTTCACATTTTGTGGCATTCTTTTTTACGTTAAGATAACAAACCAAAGGAATGATTATGACCAAGAAAACATTGACAGATCCTCCTAAGCAAGCAATTAATGATACTTCATTGGGTAGTGCCATAGAACACAGCATAATCATTGTCAATAACGAAGATCGAATGATGCATCGCCGCCATTCATATCCTAAGACAAAAAGAACAAAAACAAACATATATAAGATATAACCTTGTAGAATACCAGTCCATCTCCCATAAAGCAAATGATTGCTAATGAAAGGTGAATCAATGATGTCAGTTTTTATGATTGTGTCACTAGTTAACTTGACTTAAAGGTTTTCTTTGACATTCTCTGCAAAACAGAACCGCCATGATGTTTGTTACAGAAGAGTGTCAGACATAACACCTGCCTATGTCACTCTTGGGAATCTGTACAATTGGGTGATGGGGTGGCAAGATCGATTTCTTTTTAATTGATCGTAAGATAGTTCTATTATCTGGAGCTGTCAGTGGCAAAGCCAAAGGTCCTGCTTGTCCTGCTCGGCAAGACCAACAATTTTCACAGATTCCAAACAAAATTTCTTAGCTTACTCCTACAGTTTCATTTTGTTGGTAGATCCCCATTCCATGGCTGCAGTTGAACCAAACTGTGATTGGCTTTGCTTGTTTCAGGGCATCCTGTATTTTGTGCTTCTTCACAATCGGCCATTGTTAATATGGTCCTGCCTAAAACAAAGAGCCTGCCTAAAACAAAGAGCTTGATCACATGTCAAAGTTGGACTAATTTGATTGGTTCAGAGGCAACCTACGCAGGCCCTTCGTCATTGTTATGTCAACATCTAGTCCTGCTATTCTAAGTGTCGCTGTTTATTTAAATGTGGCGTTAAAGCTTCATAAAGTTGTGGCAAATTATTTTTAGAGACTTAATTCAGGGTGTGGTTTTTGAATCATTTTATTCTGTCGACCAACTTTGCCGGGCGACTGAGAGCTGTATCACAATTTCCACTTTAAAATAGCAGATGTTTGTATTCTGAATGTTACATTGCTCTATGAAATTATGCCTGTGCGATACTTTGCGAAATTTATTAATAAAGAGTAATCAGCTGGCTCCTTTTACACTAACATCGTAGATTGAGAAACAAAAGGATTTAATCTTCCAATCTTCACAAAAACGAAACTAATTTCCAGGATATTGAAAAAAAACATCCATCTAAAAGAGAGAGCAATGGCAAACTGGGTAGATTATTAGGCTACAGTAAATAAAACAGACATTCGCGACTACATTTGCAACAGTGGGTACAATTTACTGTTCATTCACCAAGCACTGTTATCCTTACTAGTAGTTGAGAATTAGGGATAATTAATTTTCCGACCCCTTCAACTCTAACAAAATCGATGTTCAACAGTAAATGTTTCTGTTTCTCAGCCATTTCTTATGATAATTACAAAAATTAGCCTATCCAAAAGACGTATGAAGATTCAGACAAACTATTACAACTGACAATAGAAGGGATTTGAACAAAACCACAACAAAATGGCTGAAAGGATTTAAGGAGAAGAAATTCAAGAGACCTTAACTCCCTGACCTCGCTAAGTTTTCCAGTGCTACTTCTGGTAATGACAATACATAAGCTAACGGAGTATACATAAATATAACGAAGTGAATACTTACCTTGCGGTATATCGCAATAAATTTCGATATATTGCAAAGCAGGAATGCAATGGACTACAGCTCCTGACATGAAGTGCACAAGTAGACAACAAACTGATACATAAGTTGCTATTTCATAAGCCTTTGGATTACTTGCCAAGGTTTTGACTAACGTAAGAGACTGCAGTAAATTTGGAGTAAGATGACCATGAATGGTAACAACAGCACCCACTGATACAACTAAGTAAAAGATAGATTTAATTAAACTACTAGAAGCTATTGGCTTGCCATAATCATGAGGTTCTGTCATATCCTGCTGAAGATTGGGGAAAATAGCTACCCCAGAGAAACATGTTATAATTAGGCCAATACTGTGAAATAATTCCATTGCGTTAAAGTATTTGCTTAAAAACGTTTTTTCCCTGAAAACGTTGTACCAGTTGCCCCCAGGCAAGTAGTAAAATGCCGTTGCCAAGGATACAGTTGCTCCAAGTGAGGACAATGTACCTAAGACTGCAACGAACCAGTTATCCTTTGGTGTATCAAACCAAGATAAAGGGACGACGAGAAGAAGAGTGAGTAGTATCCAAATCCGTGTATTATTTTCTTCTGTATCATTTACCATTTTGATACGAAGAAAATCTGACATAATTTCGGCTGCTAATAACAAATAAATCATTGTTGAAAGAACTGATTGGAATATGACTAAAATTATTACCAATAGACGACCAAATTTGCTAAATCCTCTCTGTGCTATCAATGGATAAGGATCGCGGATAAATTCATTGTCAGTATCATCCCCTGAGAAGACTAAAGTCCAGCTTTCAGCAAGTAACATACTGCAGTAGCCTATTAGACCAGCAATAACGATGAACAAAGCAATACCAACATACTGCAGATGCAGTATGACGTATGGCAGGAAGAGTAGACCAACACCAGACATTCCACTCATGATAAAACATGAAGTGTAAAAACTTGATAATCCATTGTCTTCCAATTCTTCTTCGTCATGATCTTCCGATATAGATGGCAGATACTGTTTTGACAACTCTGAAAAGATAACATGCCAAGTTTTGATATCATTTCAGTCTTATAAGTAAATGGTATATATAAATAAAATAAGCGATTTTAGTAAATATTAAAAGCTATTTGTACAAATGGAGATAGCAAATTGTGTCTTGTACTTCTTATTATTATCAGAGGAGCCACTTTTCATCTTGATTAGTATAATGAATACTCCTGTGCTACAAGGAAAGTGAATCTGACATGGACTGCTACCACTATCAACCAAGGCATTTTCCTCATTTCAGTTTCCACAGAAGATAGTGGACCTGTGACTTTTTTAATTCAAAAATGTTAACGTTGACCAAGGAAACTAAGGAAAATTTCCGGTCAACGTTAAATGGAAATTATAGGGGCAAAAACTTTCGAAAAAACCAAAATGTGAAAATTTTATCTATAAAACAACTACCACGTTGGGAATATAAAAATAACCAACACGGATACGTTAAAAAGGGAGTTGAGAGTGGAGAGCTAAAAAAGGCAGATTGTTTCCTTGTAGTACATAGAATCCTGTTTTATTGCCAGTTATTGATTGTTACTTTGATTGTGGGATAGGTACAACACAAGAATGGGTAAGCTTGCCATATGAAATGTTATGGTAGGCGTGACCTGTCTTTGTATGAGATTCTAAGAGACCAAAACACATTACAGAGAGCCATTAATCACGTAGATCACTAGGGTGGTTACTGGGGTATTATAAACTAGTAAAAAGTCAAATTATGAAGACACAGACAAAACAATGTCACTAAACAAATAAGAAAGAGTTTATTGACTAAATCATTGTGCTCTAGTTGTCGTAGTGTTTTCAAGTGAGCATTGAAGTTTCCATGTCAAGAAGGGTCCTTAGAAATACCTTTCACCTATAATTCTGACTCTATCCCTGGTCTTGACTTAGGAAGGCCCTAAACAAAGTAGGTAAACAAACCATAGGAAGCTTACACCAAGTTAGTTGGAATGTTTCATCCAACACACATCACTGCTATAACCAATAACTCCGTCTAGTTCATACAAGGTCTCGCCATGTAATATCGTACCAAAAAGAACATTTTAAAGGTCCTATTGTAACTTACGTTTCAGGCTAGCGGCCTACACTAAAATCGACAATACATCATATATTGGTCAAAAGTAAAGGAGCAGCCTTCATAGCAACATCACTTGATTGTCCCAATTCGCTGTTATCATAAGTTAGTAATAAACGTAATTATGATAAGTTCATGCACCTTGTCAATTTCAAGGAGTTCATCGCGCTGCAGGCCGAGTTTTTGACAGAATGATGTTAATTTGTAATCAAATGCAACTAAATAATAACAAGCAAATTAGGCCTCACAAACTACACTCCTCAATGTATTATCACTTACCTGGTATTGCCTCTTTATTATGAGATGGCAAACCCATGATGAACACTGACATCCAAGATAATTTATTACCATGAGCTATCCATGCTGAATCCTGGAGATCCGTTAGTAACTTAAAAAACAACTCAACTCACTCATGCATCATGGTTCTCTCTATATTTTGTCCTCGCTGATGATTTTGTTCCCAGCTCAACGCTGAGCTTCGCATTCCATTCAATCAGAAAGCGCAACAAATGCTTTGAAGAAAACAATGCACTTTATTTAACTGCATACAAATTCACTCACCAAGTCTATTGACCAAGGCGAAAGGGAAATCAAGCGACACGTACGGTGCTCTTTTGTCTTTTATTAAGGAAATTAAGAAATGAGATACACCGTAAAGGGTTTAGAATATCAAAGAGTAAGACAGTAAAACAAAAACGCGTTTGCTCATGCGATAAATATATAAAAGAATAGATCAATGGCGTCTCCTACGCGGCCCAATGTGCGCGCTCCCATCAGCAACTGTACTGTGTACATAGTAGACTGACAGTTAAATTGATATTAGCTTCTTTTGCTCCTAACCTATTGCGGTCAAATGGTGTCATAAAATCCATTCCTGTCCTTTTATAATAAATAATGTCTATATCTCCAGAGAGGAGAACAGAAACATCTGATAAGCTAATAATTCTTACGACTACTCTCCTACTGGTTTATACTCTTTTACCGCCTCGTGCTCTTCTACTGCTTCATACTCTTTTACTGCTTCATGCTCTTCTACTGCTTCATACTCTTCTACTGCTTCATACTCTTTTACTGCTTCATGCTCTTCTACTGCTTCATACTCTTCTACTGCTTCATGCTCTTCTACTGCTTTATGCTCTTCTACTGGTTTATACTCTTGTACTGCTTCATACTCTTCTACTGCTTCATGCTCTTCTATTGCTTCATGCTCTTCTACTGCTTTATACTCTTCTATTGTTTTATACTCTTCTACTGCTTTATACTCTTCTACTGCTTCATGCTCTTCTACTGCTTCATGCTCTTCTACTGCTGTATACTCTTCTACTGCTTTATGCTCTTCTACTGGTTTATACTCTTCTACTGCTTCATACTCTTCTACTGCTTCATGCTCTTCTACTGCTTTATGCTCTTCTATTGTTTTATACTCTTCTTAATCTATTTCCTTAGCGCTATAATCAAAATGGTCTTGGAATTTCAGGAAGATACTTAAAGGACCTTAAAGTATTGGCCAATTTAAAACTGGATACGACAACGATATTATTGAAGGTCTTTGGTCTGGCAAGAAGGTGTGGCATGAAGAAGTAGTGGACCATAGTGTCGGACAAATAATAAATGCAGTCTGTGACTTGAAACCATTTTAGAATCTAACCTCTTATTATTTGAAATAAATTTACATATTTACCAACATACTAAGAATGCAGTCCTTGTACAAGACATCTTATGTCTTCTAAGTGTCTTTTTGACCATTCTATTGATCATCAGTACGTGACTACTTTTAAGTTCAATCATCCTTCAATAAAGGATACTGACCTATCGGAGTAATTTCACTTTTTCGTACAAAAGAGGCGCGATGTTTGAGCCTAGCCACAATAACATATATTTGATGATACAAGTATATATTTATCTTACCAATTCTTTCTTTTATTTGGAATACTTATTTAGCCTGATTGATTATTCTCATCTTCAATTCGAAAATTCACAATAAATTTACTTCAATCACATAACTAATGCATTAATAACCATTCTAAGCAGAAACAGTTAAAAAAAACTAAAGATACCTTTTAAATAATCTATCCTCAACTATTTCTTCAATTCTATCCTCAACTATTTCTTCAATTCTATCCTCAACTATTTCTTCAATTCTATCCTCAACTATTTCTTCAATTCTAT
>JANTCA010028870.1:24084-43862 GCA_024741275.1 Chironex yamaguchii | reverse complement strand
TAAGTATGATTTTAGCGCAATGTCGCAAATTTTCAAGGCGATTTTCAAGTTTTGTACCACAAAAAGATTGTTAATGTAATAAAGGTGTCTTCAAAACATAGTCTTAGTGAGAGTACCCTATTTCTTTCCAGAAAAGTGAAAAGATGAGATGGTGCATGGCTGATGTAACAGATATTTTAATGTAGTTAAATTTGCTTAATTTTGTAGCATACGTTGATTTGGGTTTGCTACTATTGAAGCTACCCACCTCATACGTTACTGTTATCAGAATTCATGCCAACCTGATTTTTCCAAATTATTTTTGGTATTGATACTTAGTGATTTGTAGGCCTCCAATCATAGCCGTACAACTCATCCGTCTGTACCTGAGCATAAATGGAAATTAAGTTGACCGAAAACATATTCAGATGCAGTGAACACTTTAACTATATTTTACATTCACGGGATTTGACTTTGTGAGCAACAATTTGTAGTGGTGACATTATGCAGAATGTTAAATAATTTTTATATAGGGACGTGTAACATTTTAGCGAGTGAATGTAAGAATGTGTAGCTTCCAGTGGCAGACTTTATTTTATGACACTTTTGTCGGAACAGTTAATTCAAGTCACTTTAAAACTTATGGTACAATTAATCTCCTAGGTTTCCTCTAGAAGAGGATGTCGATTAACTCAATATTTACCGAAATGAAACTTATCTAGTCACATTTTCTGTATTTTGTGATATTGTAGAGCGTTCAAGAAATCTTTAAGTGATGTGGTGTACTCACGAAGAGCCATAACATACATGAACAGTGTGTAAGTTCGTTGTATATTTGTACTAGTTGGGAATGAAAGATAATTTGGGAATGCAACGTCTGTAAACATTGATTTTTGGTATGTTGGGAGAGTATAAATTCTTGAACAGCAGCAAACTTACGAATATTTGAGGTATCAAAATGTTACCTCCGTTTTTACCGTTCTGCTTTCCCAAGAGCGTTACATTCTCATGACCATCATGCGTGTCCTATAACGCGTAAACAAGCGGTGATGTATTATGAGTTAACGGCTATCCACTGGTTTTGTATTCAAAATTTATCCTGTCAAAAAACTTTTCTTTTACATTGTTATTTTGACACTACGGTGCTCATAGATAGGATACAGGATTACGTCATTGTTAGATTCCAGGTGGTAATCAAATGCTTAAAACCGTAAAAAGTGTGTGTATGCAAGTAAACCGTACAACATGATATCACCTTCGATGCTAGAAGGAGAAATTGGCGAGGAATTAATAACTTAAAATGATTTCCTTTGTGGCACTTTTCTGTTACATGCAAATAATGCTCATTTTTGTCGTTCTTTTACTCGTAGGTATCCAGATGCAACGTCAGAAGAATTAGCCCAAGTAGACAATGTTTGTATTATTTGCCGTGATGAAATGACATCTGGAAAGAAGTTACCTTGTAACCACATTTTTCACGCACATTGCTTGCGCTCATGGTTTCAGAGACAACAGTCATGCCCAACTTGTAGGATGGACGTGCTAAGCCCAGCTGCGCTACAACAACAACAGCAACAACAGCAACAACAACCTAGGCAGACCCCCAGTAGTACAACACCCCAGACTCCGCAACAACAACAACAACAACAGCCGCCAAATGGTAAAGCTTTTAACGTTGTTAATTGTGTATGCGCCGGTTTTTGTGTCATAAATTGTTTTAATTGATATTAATTAGTGTAATTAGATATTAATTGATATATAAGTGTGAATGTAGAAATACGAATAGGTCATACCATATTCAGAAGCTAATGTATGCACTGATATACACTTTAGGTGTAATGTAGTTATTTACATAACTTAATCTGAATTATCTTTTTGTGGTACAAAACTTGAAAATCGCCTTGAAACTTTGCGACATTGCGCCAAAAATTTGCTTAAAGCTTTTTTTAGTGTGACAAATTCTTTCTACCTACCCTGTCCTGGTTTTCTAGTTTTCATGTAGACAGATTTTAATACACTTAAATGGAAGGACGACCTAGCTATGTCAGTTATCCGAAAACGTGGGTCCTTTGGCCCGTACTTTTCTAGTAAATGTTGGCCTATGGCAGACTGTTTTATCAGTCATTTTAGATTTAGAAGGGCGAGTTGGCTGTTCTCTTGGAGGAATTGATGCTTGGCTTACAGTGGCTGGAACATGTTGTTTGATCCTGTCACCCAATCTTTGAGAAGTGCGACCTACACACCGAGCTTCACATTGGCACAGAAACTCATATAATACTAAGCTTTTTTGTGTGGTAGGTACACAATCCTTTGTGAATGGATGGCAAAATCGTCCTAGTCGTGAAGGCTTAAAGAATGGGTTTTAGTCACTTGAACTCTTCCAATAATGTTTTCCTTTCGTCTTTTTTCTGTCCTGTTCATGATTGGCTAGTTTCGATCCATGTTTCTTATAAAACGGCCGCCATATATCTGTACTTTCCTGTCTGACGATTCATGCTCTGAAGAGTGTCATCCGAAGAAAGCTTTTAAATATGTTTATCTGAATTGCATATATGCCTTGTAGCTTGATTTTCAATTGATACTCTGTAATGTGCTGTGTTGGATTGGATAACATTGCATTTTTATTACATTTTATTGTGTTGTATTGGACTACATATTGATTTGTTTGGTGTGTTGCGGTATGATATGGTCCCTTATTCGATCGGATTGCTTTCATTTGGAAAAGGTTGTATGTTGCAAGAAACACAATCAGGTTTGGTTATCTTAACAGTTTTATGTGTTATATGTAGGTTTTCTTGGTATGCCACCTGTGCCACCATTTGGAGCATGGCCCCCAATGCCGTCACCACCACCGTTTCCAAATTCACAGTCTGTATCGGGAAGTAATCAGCAGCAAACAGTGCCAGAAGCGGCTACAACTCCAGATACGTCTTCCTCGGCTCCATTTAGCATGCCAACCGCCAATGGCCCTGCGCCAACAGGAGGCACGGTAAGCAGCGTCAAGTGACAATTTGTCAGATGTTGTAAATACGAGTGGATTAATGATTGCAGATAATTGTCGAACCTGTGGTCTTGTGGTTTTTTTGTAACTTAATATATATCCCTCAACGGTAAAGTGTATGTTTCCGAACAATTTCTATTAACTTAGCAAAGATGATTCTATAAATTAGTGTAGGAGGGATGTTCGTTTGCTACCGATTGTAGCTCGTTATTACACTAAAACTCTGTACTGAAGTTATGATTGTTTGGGGCGTCACTAGCCTATCGTATACAAATAATGTCAGCTTACCCTTGTTTTGGTGGTTACTATTGAAATTCGTTTGTTGTTTGTAGACTTCACCGAGTATGCCACAGTTCTTTATGCCGCCATTTTTACCTCCACCGTTCTTTGGTAAGTATTGATAATTTGACATTTGTTTATATGAAATTATATTTTTAGACTGCTCCTTGATGATTTGCAACATGTACCTGCTAATCCCCAATAATTGTAAATGCAGACCTGTAAATTTGCCGATTTGTGACCCCTATGGCCCCTCGACGAAAACAGGGGTAGGGTATGGCAGAAAAATAGGTGATTCACAAGATTGTAGTGCCGTGGGGCTAGTATAAAGTAAAATATGTTATTAACTTTACCGCCCTTTTGAAGAAGATACCTATGCATCCTCGAGTGTTCAAACTACAAGGCCTTAGTCATGCCACAGAATGAGGAATACGTATAATAGATGATATATATATAAAGAGAAGAAGGACTGAGAGCAAACGAGTACAGGAGGAAACAATTAGAATGGAGAGAGAAAAGTAGACAGACTGAATGACAGTAAGATGATGAGAAGATGGTAACGCGTGCTTGCCAATGATGCTGATGAACTTGCGGTATGGCAGTTACCATCTTACATCAATTGAGCAGTTACGGGAAGAAGCGAATGTGGCAGTTCAGCATTCAGTTACTGGAAATCTTGAGAGTACGTCTTGCATTCTGATGGTTTGAAAGCACTTAAGGGGAGGGAGCCAGTTTATTTTTCCTGTTAGTAATTAGATAGCCAATGCTTGTAAACATGTTTATTTTCCTGAAGTCAAAGCGTTGTGAAGAGTTTGCATGTTTTTAGGTTGTTTTTAGGTACGTTTGAGTAAGTATACAGTTAGCATCTTGTTTGCCTCAGTCAACTTGCATATTAGATTGATATATTTTGTCATCCTTGTGTCTTTTGATGCGGTCTCATCGTCTGTATGTATTACTTTAGTGCTCTCTTGCATACTGTCACTGTGCAATTCATTTCCATTCTTGCTGATCATGTTATGTTTCGCATTTGTCTCATTTGGAGCTTGAATCATGGGTTGCTTTTGTTTGCTTATAGTGTGTGATGTTTGCAAAAGTTTTTGTGTTTTCTTTTTAATAATCATATCAATTTTACTTTTGTTTTGCAGAACGGCATACTAGCTTAATTACTCTTTTTTGATTATTGTTACCACAATACAGGGCTACCACCGTTTTTACCGCCAACGGGAATGGATTTGTCGCCACTGTCAGACGATGAATTACGAGCGATGGAAGGTCAAGAAAGGGCAAATGTTGAAGCAAGGCTTAAAGTTTTACGAAATATTCACTCACTATTGGACTCAGCTATGGTACAACTGAATCAGTATGCCCAAGCTATCTCAACAATAAAGTAAGAATTCTTTTCTATATCTTTCATTGTTATTGTTAAACACATATCGGGGCAGATTTCGTGGGTAACTGACGTTATGAGTGATTTGGGTCACTTAAATTGTATGGGATAAACGCAGCATTCTAGTAAATTATAGAGTTTTCTCAACAAAGTTTCACAGAGACAGGTCAAAGATAATCGATTAGACATAAGACATTTTAAGCTGGTCATTAACTTCGTCTGAAAGGCAATTATTTCGATTTTTAAATTTTTTCAAGAGGTCAACGACTAAGGACGTTTTAACAATGTGGAACAGCCTCTGTTTCTTACTGAAATATTTTATTTTGGTTTGCATTCAGTAGAAAATAAGTAAAACCAAGCTCTGCTATGAAGTACACTAAGTGCGAAAAAATTCAGTAGCAAAAAATTTCGCTCTTTTTGTTTCGGTGCGATTTTTGAGAAATTTTGGTGCAAATTGAAAAATTTTCGGTGCAAATTGAGAAACTTCCTTTCTGTCTGGCTAGTGAGTCTAAACATTCCTCACTATGTCTTGATTTTGATATCAAAAGTCGAGAGAAAAATCGAGTAACTATAATCTCCCTACTGCCAACGTGGCGCGAAGTCGTTTAACCTTATTTTTCCACCTTGCTGTGATTTATGGTCTGTGCGGCTGTCTTACAGGGTGGTATACCAACATTTTCGGTCTTTATCGCCATTTGTTCCATAAAGAGGTAGACAGGATGGTCTTAGCATGAGGAAAGAGCCAAAGTTATAATGGTTACGTTTTCTTCTTTTTGTGCTTAATATTACCCTGAACTGTAGAGTGTTTTTAATAGATTTATTTACAATGATATACATTTAGCCTTTTCGTCGACGCTGATTCTGGTCTGTTATATACCCGTCCACATGATCATGTTCAGTCAACCTGTTTCTTTATTTATGCCGCTGTGCAAATAGCATGACTGTACAGCGGTATATAAGGCAAGACAGGACTAATATGAAGCGAAATTGTCCTCTAAAATTTTGAAGGCATGAACTGAAAACGCTGGCACTCGTCTTGGAGTGCCATGAATTATACGGAACGGAGCAGTACATGTACTCGAAAAAGATCTTGTAATCTAGGTCGCCTTATGAAAAGATTAAAATTGTGTGCTTACATCCTCAGCATGTAAAATTATAGTTGAATTTCGTTTTAGTTCATTGGCTGAAGCTACGAACAGTTCGAAGGTAAAAAGCGATATGGAGTCAAAGCCTACCGTAGATGTTGAGGAGGAAATATGCTCCAATACGACAAAAGAAAAATCTAGCGCCGATGCATCAACTGCGTCTGGAGAGAGTGAACTAAGGGAACGTCATGTTGGGGTAACAGTGGATGAAGTAGAAGGTGGGAAGTAAATGGGTGCAGTGCTACTATCCTGCCTTTCTAGTCCACCCTTCAGATCTTAGTATGTATGTCAGGTTCTGGCCCTCATTCTTTTACGTGTGAAAAAAGGTGACGTAATCGAGTTGAGATAACAAGATCTACGAACTTGTTTTGTACATTACGTCATCGTTTGTTTTCGTAAGTCGTTTCTGAACAAAGTGGAAGTATTTTATGTGAATGATATTGTTATTCATCTCTCGGCAAGAACAAAAAATTGTGTTGTTAAAATGGTCACGGAAAATGTGAACAATAGTCGGTTGTGCTCAACCAATACGAAATTTAATCTGTGCTTATTGTTTGCATATCTTAGATCATTTGCTTGTTTAAATTTTGTCGCTTTCATGATAGGAGGTTCCAGTGTCCCGAAACAATAAGGAAGCATTTAGGGGCAACAAACCCCCAAATCTTCCCATGCTGTACGCAGACATTTACAATTGAAAGTTAATATATTGCTGTGTTAAACATTAGCGAAAAATCACTTATCTCTTAGATCATGCATTTGTTTGCTTGGGAGACAAGCAATTACATTCTAGATCCGAAGGAAGATTTTGCCTGACGCTTGAGCATGCGCTTGAAACGCCAGCCTATATTTCCTGTCAACTCATTAGTCTTGACAATGGTCACAATGCTTAAGCCATGACAATATTTACGATAAATAAGAGAGTCTGGTTGGTTACTCTCAAAATCGCATTTTTAAGGATATTGCTCTGGGTATTGCATTAATGTATTTAACTGTAACAATCCATATTACTTCTAATTGACGCGCGCTGTTTTTATTACATTTTTAGAGTTTTATGGAACGCGTTTACTAGGGCAAGCGTTTCAGTTACTCGTGACCTAGACGTTCGGGTAGATAATGTGAAAAAAGGATATCAGTGATATGTGTTTGACAGTTGGGTGAAAACCAGCTGTTCTTTGTTACAAGGAAAGGCCTCCTTTGCGGGGAGGCTTATTTGAGGAGGGTTTTGTCTCTGACTAATATGGTAATTTCCAATCACCGTTCCATTTTAATAAATAGGCGCAAGCCGGGGCGATTTACAAGTATTTTACTACGTAAAATAGAAGTAATTTGAGATCATCTTTGACCTTAAAATCTTCATTAAATTAGAAAACTGGGACTTTTGTTAAAATTTTACTTTGACCATCAAGGACTCGCTTTTGCCCTCTTGGCTAAATTCATCGATGTTCTAAGCTTGGTTATTCGTTATTGTTATAAGCCGTTTTTGTCAAAGGACAATCTTTGGGTTAGGGTTACGAATTTTGAACAATGAAAGTAGGATTTTTCAGTCAACCGTCTCTGGGGTTTCGCCACACGTAGAACTTGCTTTCAGGGGCGCAAATGCTATTTTAGGGGGGTGTGCGTTCAAGGGACCGAGTTTTGGCCACGACGGACCGATTTCTGCAAAATAGGTGTTATTGGGGCCGCTTCCGCATTTTCTTGACGTTTGCGCATCCTACGCCTCTCATAACGCATAACACGGAAACGAGATTAAGCATGTACATTTCGCGAAAAACATTGTCAAATGAATCGGCAAAGCAGAAATACAGTTGTGATAATGAACCATCTTTTCATTTGTCCTGCTAAAACGACAAAATGTCCTATTTCTACCATTTAAAAAAACGGATTCTAGTTATTTAGCCGTTTCTGGTTTTAATTTAGCTAGAAAAATGCAGCAAAATGTTTGGGGTGTGCATCATCCCGGCTAAGGCACATGTCATGTCCAATACTGATAGCCAGCTGCTCATCCTGAATGGACAGGCAATCAACCAGGTATCCAGTTTCAAGTACCTGGGTTCCATGGTAAATATGGAAATGATTGCTCAGAACAGATACGAGTTAGGCTGGCAATAGCTAGGACTGTAACGACACAGCTGTCTCCAATCTGGACTACGGCTGAAATTAGCTTACAACTGAAGAAAGCCCTCATAAAATCTCTTGTATGGAGCGTCACACTGTACAGATCTGAAATTTGGTCACTAAAGCAAGCTGACAAGAAGACCATCTCAACTTTGGTCATGGTGCAGACTGCTCAAGATCAGTTGGAGAGAAAGAAAGACAAATGAATGGGTTCGCCGGGTGGTAAAAGTCCCAGAAGCAGAGGGCCTACTGCACGAAATTAAGAAAAGAAAATTGAGGAAATACAAACAGTGGAAAAGAAGACCAGAAAGCCAAGTGCTGACATCAATAGAGGGTGAAATGGACGGTACAGCAAGAGAAGGTCGTAGAAGAACTGCTTGGGTGGACAACATCAAGGAAATGACAGATGGTGGAATGAAAGCAGCTAGAGAAACAGCAAGAAGAATGCTAATGGGTCTCATTTAGGACTATGGCTTACAAGAGGAGGAGTTTTTTATTTGAGTTTCAGCTTAAGCTTTCATTGTTTTCAACTCTATGTGTAATCACAACATAATTCATAAAATATTAATGAATGCCCCATTACCCGGTATTTTGTTTGGGCTTGTAATACTAAAGACTTAAATTGCTTTTCATCAAACCTTTGTGTTGAAATGCCACGTCGGTTCGAGGGTTGGCTTTTGAGTCTTGAGTGTTGCGAGTTTGATCCCGAACTACTAAATAGTAGTACTTGTGATGTATCAAGGTAAACGATGATACTTTTGGCCATAGAATTATAACATTTTGCTTGCGGGTTTTTAAACAATTTTAAAGACGCATGCGTGTACACGTGAAACTTGAAAACGAGGTTGAATACGTGAAATTGTTCCATCAAAAAGTTTCCGCTTAACAAAATTTCAGAGCAAGTGGATGCGAGTGGTACTTTTGCCTGTATAACATTTTTTTGTTTTGGCTCTCAAGCCCCTTATTCCCTGGCATTAGCACTGAGCATATCAAGTAACTCCGGCAAGAATACACCCTTCCACCTCGACCATTTAAAAACGAGGCTAGCGCTTGACATCGGACCTAACAACCAAAATTTCGAGTAAACAACGTTCTCTCACTTATGGTTGTGCATAGGAAAGGTTTCTCTGGTTTATAATTTTGCCTACATAAACTCCTGAAAGTCCGGGTCTCGTGTGTTTTCTTAATCAAATATATGGTATATCACTGTGCAGTACAGTAGTAGGATGCTCAAATGGTACGTGCATGTTAAAAAAGATGGCAGCCCAAATTGTGATGTGGAGTTTCAGTATTTATTCCTTACACTTTTACTATAAAGTGCTTAATACAAGGAGGACTTAAAAGTTTGGGGCAGGAACGTGGCGTTGGCTGTGTGGGGGGCGGGGTTGGGGAGAGATTATATCTAATTAGCATCCCCTCTTGTATTAATCACCCTAGAGTATTAGCAAGCATTATACTTTTGATAATATTGTTTTCACTGTGAGTGTTTTCATTCTTCTGGGTTGCCGTTTTCTTTTGGTTTCTTAATTTGCCCATTATTTTTGAGGTAAAATCGTCAAATAGGTCATAAATTTAGTATCTTTCTGTACAATGCTTGCAAAGTTACTGATTTCTGTTCAATCTTTTTGTGGTGCAAAACTTGAAAATCGCCTTGAAAATTTGCGACATTGCGCTAAAATCATACTTAAAAGCTTTTTTCGTCTGACACTCCTCAGAGTATGAAACGTCAGAAAGGAAAGTATATGTATATGATTTCTGTTCCTTTTTTTTATCAAAATGATCTGATTTTAGTCCCCGTGTACATTGCTTTTGAAAAGAATTATGAGGACACGCTTGCGCCCCAAATTTTTGAAAGACCGACTACAGCCCTAGTGACAGTGTTTTGGCGTAGATAGTTTAATTCTTTATTTTGGCTAGTTGGAATTCTCATAGGTAAAGGCATTTGTTAGAATGAATCTGGTATGCAGAGGTCTTTTGGGTGCATCAATTCGAGGTAGTAATTTTACACTATGCAGACAAGGCTATTAAGAAGAGTTTACCGCAGCTAGAGCATTGTTTACTCGAAATTTTTGTTCAAATTGTTGCCATGAGTGTTACTAAGGTACAACCTCGTTTTGATGCGAAGGTCGAACGGTGTAATACACCGTAATGCAACTAACTCTTAAAAACCCACCAAGTGCACAGTAGTATAAATGAAAATACTCTGTTTATGTCCTCCTCGTATCCCTATAAGAAATCAATGAACGAGATTGATATACAAGGCCCACGCCACTGGGGGCTTGGGGGGAATGCCTCCTTTTCTGCTAAGCAGTTTATTTTCAAAGCTGGGATAAACGATGAAAGAAGGAAATATATCAGAAGATGTTGTTTGACCTAGAAATATGGCGGTTAAAGTTATTGAATCATTACAAAAGGAGAGGTTATACCCAAATACCCGATTTACTCAATTTTGCACCACATTGGTACCTCTGGCTCTCAAGAAAATAGCAGCGTGGCGTTTTATCCAATGACAGTGGGATAGCATTACAGAGTATCCTACTTTGAAGCTCTTGATTCAGTAATAGTGGTAATTAATAACAGGTTCGATCAGGCAAGCTGCCAGTTATTTTGCAACAGTTGAGCAGCTGTTACTGAATCTGTTCATAATCAATCGTGTGATGATGAGATTGCAAGCCTGGCTGCTAAGTACAGTGATGATTTTGATCCTTCCCTAATGCGGCCAGAGCTTTCAGTTCTGGGCACACTCCGTAAGGGTACAGACATGGTGAATTTTGATGACATTATAGGCCTACGTGTCCTAAAAGCATCCTGAGAAAAGCACCTATACTGAAGTACGCCATTACGAAAGTATTGTAATAGAGGTTTGAAGGTCTCAAATCTTTAAAACGGAAAACTCAGTAACCATTATTTCTATTTCAAAATGCCCTTCTGGCTAATCTAGTCACAATATATTGCAGATTTTGAGCAACTTAATTCAAGTTTAATTTGTAAGCCCAGCCGTTCCACTTTCAAATTCGTGGTGTGGTCGCTGATATAGCATATATTTAGTTACATATTGGCAGGTTTATAGTGTATTATATTGCATATCGATCTAACTTGGTCAAAACGTGAGGGGCAATGAGAGTTTCGTGTATCATCTTCGTATCTCCAGATTGGCGCTAAACGACCTTGAGAAACACAAAATGGTATTCTATGTGACAGAATTAAGGAACTTGAACTTGTATACACCTATTGTTCGGTTACCGAACTTCCATTCGTTTGGTGATAATAGTAGATTGGTCAACTGCAGTCGTTGTACAGTTTATTTAATCGTAGGATAAAAAAATAATTGGATGCAAAATTGCCTCAATCCAAACATATTTGACTTGTAAGCAAGTGTGTTGTGGTAAATAGGACCTTGACCTGTGCTAAAGAAAAACTATTTTAACTTTGTTGCTCTGCGCTAGTCATGTGCTAACTTAATGATTGAGGACTGTCAATAGCAATACGAGATTGAATGGGTCACGGAGGTACTGCCACCATTTTTACTTTCTGGTTTTGCATATATCGGTCCGTGACAATTTTAAGCGCATTTTATCATGCAGTAGAGAATTCAGCACCCAGTATGGTCAAAACGATCATCTTCGACTTACTTATTATTAGTTACAAATTACTTTGCCGGTTATAAAACCAGTGAAAGCGCAATGATTGAACAGAAGGATTCCTTCACTCGTTGCAATGAAACAACTTTCAGAATCAGTTCTAAGTTGGCTGGAAGCAGAGGGTAAGTACGCTTTGACTATCTGTCGAGATTGTAGAGTCAGACATATGAAGGGTTGAAAGATGGTATTGTTTTTGTCATAAAATATTAGCTGGAGTTTTGTATTTACTTATCAAATAAAACAATTTCAGTCACTTAGGACGTCCAAGGGTGAGCTGGAATCTGCATCAGTTAAGCACACTTAAGACAATCAAAGAGAGGAAGTCCATTTCTAGACTATCGATCGGGAGTTGAAGACGCGAGTTATTTTCCTATTATGTAGGTGTACTATTAACTAATTTCCCTAGTTAGGGGTATGAGAAGGAAAAACTTACTGTAAGATGCCTGCAGCAATGTACATCAGTTAGTGACTCAGTAAAAGTGAAAGAAATTTTGAAAGAGTTCCACTATTTAAGCAGACGATCAAGGGTTTCATTTTCTGTACTGTTCCACGTTACAAAATATGTGTCCTAAGTAGATCAAACAACTATCGAAATTATAACATGTCAGCGTCCCCTGTCACTCTTGACAGTTGGTTCCTTACTAAAGTTCAATTTTCGTTCCTTGTTAGTCTTTTGCATTGATAATCCTCAATTTTTTGAGGAGCGGCGTCAATTATCCATGGTTAGAAGTTCGTTTCCTACCGTCTCCTACGTTTGCTCCAAGTAAGGGATGCTGCCCTATGATTAATGTTGACTACTGAGAAAGCTTCTGCCTGCAATTATGGTCATCAAGCGCGGTGGAAATGTACCAGCTCCAGCAATCTACTTTGCCCCATGCTGCCAACATCTCTGTGTTAATTTTTCTTTACAACCGATTAATCGTTTAATACGCTTTTGTTGAAATCCACAACAAATCCAAATCCAGCGATGTTTTTAGCATTTAAGGTTTTTAAATTTTGCCGCCAAATATATAAGCCAGTGATGTTTTACTTCAGCGGTTACTGTCATTCGCTCATCCTTTGACGTCCATCCACAGTCCTTTCAAGGAAGAGACGCCATTGCCAAATATCGCCATCACCACCATAAAAGGTAGTAAGCTAGAAGGAACCGCTAAAATGCAAACTACTGCCGAAATCCACGGGCAGAATGTGATCGCGACGAGTGCAGCACAAGTACTACAAAGTACACATCACAGACCACCAGGTCTTGGTAATATTATCTTGTCTCAACCGACACAAGCAAACGATGTTGTATTTCCGCGAAATGTCGAACAGTCGCGGCCTATGGGACAAACCCTTATTGTTGATGAAACCAAGCAATACATGGAAGGTAAGACTTGGCTTTGCTGAATTTCATTGGTAATCTATGTCGCCATGCCGTGAAAATATCTTAAAGTTATAGTAAACGAAAATTAAGTTGTGTTATATAAAGTTGGCGATTCGATGTGCATGGCGGCTCTTTAAAGAACATTATTAAGTAAACGATGTTAGTATCAGGGACATATGAATACAAGTAAGTTTGAAATCTAGGCTACAGTTTATGATTGGGGTGACCAATTGGGTTGTATTGTCAAACATTGTTGCCCCACAAGTGCATAATTTTATTTTACCATTTAAGCTCATTCAAAGTCAGTAACACATGTTTTCACACGTTCTATTAAGTCCTGCGAGCAATATTTCAGTGGAAGTTGTAGGCGTTGAAAGTCGTGATATTGTAGAGGTGACCATAGCAACTCTTCTTACGCATGCCGATATTTTTCAATATCATGTTTTATAATACACCGAACTAATTTTTTTAATTAACAAGTATCCAACAATGATAGCGTTGTTAAAATACATTACATTTTAAGACTTGGCTGTAGAACTTCAGCGAACAGACGTGCATCACGTGCGTGTTCATATGATAGGATCGAGGTGGAGTTCCGCACAGCACGAACTATGATGATGAGAACCTAACACGACCATGTATCATTTAACCTTTCATTTAAGTTTCCAATGTTCATTTTTCAAAACAAAGTATTGCTATATCATAATTGTCACAGTTTGTCTCCTGTTTGGCTCTCCTATGGGACTTACTGTGAAAGCAAATTTTCTGTGGTTTTAAACCAGAGATGGTCGATATTGGCAGGCATGCACGAGTTTTGGAAACTGAATTTATATAGGTCAAATATGATGAGGGTGGGGCATTGTGGTTTTAAAATTACTGGAGTATCCATGCCAACGTCAGCTTAAGCCTGCCCGGCTGCGCGAAACGAGTTTTAAGAAACAAGTTTCAACATTTGCAAAGACTTAAATGGTTGCCAACAAAATGTTTGACGAGAACTTAGGAAAAATATATCCAGAAAGGAATTGCAGGCTCATCGCTAGTCCTGTTGATTGCACAGGTTCCTGAAGATTGAAACGTCAATCCTTCTGTCGGCTTGTGTAAGATCTTGTAAACTGTCGTATGCATTTTGTGTGAATGAGTTATGTATATGATGAATGTCGTTTTCCATGATTTGTATTCCTGCTCAGAGTGGGGGTGGGTGGTCTTCTGCCTTTAGAACACCTGGCCTTCACAATTATCCTATGGATGATAAACAACAGAGCTTTGTAGTCACTGGCGCTCATATAAGGTATATAATTAGAACACAATGTACCAGGTGATTCAAAATGACCCGAAAGATGTAAAATCTTCGTCATCCAGCTGGCTTGTTATCCTACTTGTGGTGTTTAAATGTTACCTTGACAGCAAAATACCCCAGAAGCTCATTCTGAAACTGTTCTTACTATCATACTGACCAAATCACATGAATGCAGTTGCCTAACAGCATTATCAATTAGATTGCATTCAGATTATGCAAATTGAAATCAGGCCTTTTTGTTTCACACCAGCACTCTTCCAGTCGCCATGCCCTTGCTGTATAATTTAAGTGGACTATTGACTATTGAAGAAATGCAACTATAATGATCATTCCTACTTTTTTTGTCCATTTGCAGTCTGATTGCAATTAGACAACCAACACTGTCCGATGATGACACATTATCATCATTCAGTTTGTTTACCTATTGCAGATTGCACAACAGCAAGAAATGTTTGGGAAATTAAATAATCCTACTTTCAGAGATTACAACATAGTTGCTATAACACCATGATTTCTCTTTTGTCCAGACTTTTACTGTGCAACACTCATCTTTAATTTCATGCTATTTTACAAATGCTTCTCAGTATTGTTTAAATTTAAAGATCCTTCTGATCAAATTGTACCCACCATGATACACCCTTGATTAAATGACATCTGCATCCTTCCTATATAGATAGTGTCAATCAGTTATACATAAATTTGTATTTTTGTTTCTTTCTTTGATTCCTTTGAAAAATTTTTGCCTGCATAACGGCTACTGTCATAAGCCAAACTTTTTATCGATTGATTTATTCTGCTTCTATTCACTCTCTACATTAAGATATATTAACACACACAACAGAGAATCTAAAAGAATACTGATTACCAACATTTATTTTGGTAAAATCTATTGTTCAAAAACATATTTGTGTTTCAATTTAGAGGTATGTATTCACTTTATGGGTATGTATCTTTGAATGTTAGGTCTTATTCCTGATGATGATGATTCTGATGGAGAACCTGACATAAAAATGGCAAGGCATGATGGACAAAAAGGTGCACTAAGACACAAGAAAACCAGGGGAAGAGTTAAAATTAAAATGGAATTTATACAGAATAAATTGAGACGGTACACAACATTTAGCAAGAGAAAGACAGGCATTATGAAAAAGGTAATTTGATTTGTAAGTTGTATTTCTTGAAGTGCAGTTGTGTGTCTTGTTTATGTCAATAATATTATGACATTATTAATACTGAGTTTACATTAATTTTGACCTATAGAAGCGGAAAACCATTGAATGTCAGAATGAGGGATTGACCAATGTTGTTATTGATGTTTCCATGAAGTCTAGAAATATGTATTCAGCAGTCAAAATGATGTAGTCAAAACTGGCCATTATTGATAAGTTTGACACACTGTGAAACTATTAATATAGTTACTACATTAAATTTAGCTATGAAATGTGTGGTAATCTATATTTAGCTACCTGAAGGAAAGAACTTAAGAAAGGTCACAGGAACTCGTCTACTGAACAAAAATTTGTGACATTAAATGGCTGATTCTTTTTGGTCAGGCCTTTTAAATTAAACATTATTACATGACAAACATCCTTTAAAACTCTGGCATTTAAGCTAACAATACAATGTCTTTTATTTTGTGCAAAAAAGTTTTTTTTTCATGAATTATAATATATAGTGGACAAAAAGGCTAAAAATTAATAGTAGGGAGGTTTGAATAAGAATGTCCTGGGTGTTGAAAAATAAAAAATTTAACAATTTTGGTAGGGGCAATTATTGTGGACTCTAAGATACTGGAGTTTACCATTTAGCTACCTTCATCCATGTACTGGCAGTGGCTTGAGTATTGATATTGGAAAAATCAGTATGTATCCAGAAATAGTGATCAAGACACCTAAATAGATTCTTTTCAGCAACATATTTGTAGGCTTAGCTTAATAATGCAGCCGCGATTAAAAAGTTTGGGTTATTTTGTGAGAGTTGAACAAGATGAATGTACCTTTGCCATGGGCCTCAGCTAGTTGGAGCTATGACCATTAGCGTAGTATTTATTCACTGTCAAGGCACTTAAGCTAGATTCACAAATGTTGTGGCTTAAGCATTTTTCTCCATCTGCGAAATTCATGGAGATGCCAAGAATCTTGAAGCTTTTCTTTATCATGACTCTGCAATATGATTCAGAACAGCAAAATTAGCTAGTGATTTCTATAATACAAGCCAGACAACATGGTGTACAAGATTGTCAGCAATGAGCAATCTGTTGAAGCAGTGAAAAAACTAGCGTAGTTTTACAATGGAACTTGTTTGTAAAGATAAACTGTGCTTGAAAATTTATGGATATTATTATGCAGAACCTTAACAGAGTAAAAAAAGATAGGACCTTCCTGAATAAATGTTGGCTTTACCAATCTCTGTATTTAATAAAATAACTACAATTGACACTCTTCAGACAGCTGGTTTAGACTGAAAGAAAAAAAGGAGTGAACACCTTGATCTTAACTTAAATCTGTGTCCTCAGCATGCACCTTTACTTCATAAATAATAATGCAAATTATATCCACAATTGTCTTTTGGGTACAAAAAAATGAGGTTTGTGTCGACAATTCTACCCAGCCAACCACTAAAGAGTAGCTGACCATGTATCAATCAATAACCAATTTGAAGTTGGAGGAGTTCAAGTTTGGCATGGAGGTGGTCTTCAGTGACTTGATATCAGCTAGTTGAGGTGACCAAAAGGTTTTCTTCTGTTGTAAAAGAATGCAGTATCAAAGTAGCAAGTCATATAGAGTTGTAGTTGTAATTTACTGCTGTGATATGGATAACTTATGTGTGCTCTTTATTGTGCTATTTAAACAGGCTTATGAACTGAGTACACTAACTGGGACTCAAGTTATGCTGTTAGTTGCATCTGAAACTGGTCATGTTTACACATTTGCTACAAGGAAACTTCAACCTATGATAACATCAGAGAGTGGCAAAGCACTGATTCAGACATGTTTAAATTCACCTGATCCAGCTCCATTGGCAACCCAGGCAAATCCGAGTGACCAACGTATGTCTCAAACAGGCTATGAAGAGCCTGACTTGCAATATTCAACTGCTGAAGAAGAGGGAAAGGTTAGCATATGTTCTATTACTATTTATATAACAAACAGCGTTTGTGTCAAGGGGATATTTATTACATGTGGAATTCCACCTATGTTTTGGATATACAGTAATATGCATAGAAAGAAGGAAGCATTGATAAAACAAGTAGCAAAAGTGTTCTTTGAAGGGATATCAGCCATAATTATACACAATTAAAAGAGAATACACACGTGTATATGTAGAGGTAGAAGATTTTAAAATCTTAAGAAAGTTTCCTGACGGTACAAAACTTAAAATTTGTTTTATATAAGGAATTCTTCTATTATGCTTGATATCTTGACTGCCCTCACAAAAACATGTTTTGCCCCCATTTTGTTTCTTTAGTTTCTAAACTATCTGATTTATAGCCATTCGTTTTAGACAAAGACAGAAGTGATAATAATAACCAAGAGCAATCAAAACAATTAAACAGTGTGTAGTTATAGATTTTTTGTTATTGTAATGAGCAAAGGAACAAAATTGTTTTATTTTCTTTCACCCTTCATTAAGTCGATATCTGACTGAGACTGTAAGGGTCATAGGAAGGGTCATAATGCGTTGGCCTAAGCTTAATAAAAACACAATTACTTCACCTTTGACTTCATGTACTATATATGTCTTTAATGTCCACATTTACTTTAATCCAGAATATTATGTTTACATATTAACTATCAAGCATCCTGGAACCAAATATTAAGGAAGTTTGGTCAGGCCAATACAGTAATATCTTCCTGAAACCTTGGAGGCTGTCTGCAAAGGAAATAATTTTTTGAGTGGCGATCACCCTCCTAAGCTTATCAATGTGGGCAATTTACCGCCCTTGTCTGACAATGATCATATTGATTTGTCAGGCTACCATACTGAACATAATGGATGGTATACTAAATTACCAATGTAAATACAGAATTAACCAGTAAAATAAAGAACTGAGCCTACGATTGGGTATGGGGAAAGCACAGTTTACTTGGAAAAAACAGAGTACTAACATAGGAACAAACAATGTAGGAAACTTAAGTTTGAACTTTTTATTCCATTTCATTAATTTAATGCAACATTATTTTATCCTGTGTGCTTGTACTTTTGGGTTGGTTGTGATTGAAGCAGGAGAAGAATCATTTTGTTTGGTTTTTCTCTGTATAGGCTCAAGGAAGCACGGTTAATTCTGTGTCTGGTTCATCGATTACGAATACATTAATTGCACATGGACAACCATCATTTCCCCTGACAACATACATTGCACCATCAGGGAACACTGCAAATAGCAAAGGTGCATCAGCTCCAATCACTTACTCGGTACAGACAGTGGCAGGTGGCAGCCTTACTGCAATTTTCACACCATCAGGGGGACACACGGCTACTCCAACAGTCCAAGTTCCTGCCAATCCACCTACCCAACCATCGTCACAAGCATCGAATGTTCAACCTCAGGTAATTGTTGAATTGTTCTGCATTTGATAATTTAATGGCATTGTCTGATGAAAGTTTTGTCGTACTGTTGTAAAATTAGTACGAATTCGAGCTTCATTTCCTCCCATCTATGAATACTTGCAAAGTTTGAAAGTCAATAGAAGTGGATTGAAGTCTCTATTGTGTTCATAGACTCGTTACGTATCGACACTAGGAGCACTTGGAGAGCTCAAATCTTCACAAGGCTAATGGCATCAGGTGGAATTTCCAGCATTCTATATATTCAACTTTATTAACAATGGGCGCATTGGCAATTTTACCAGGATTTTCTCACTAATTTTGTTTTTTTAAGATATCATTATCAATACCCCTATTTATGGCAACGTTAACAATGTTGTTGGCCCTCCGCCAAGCCAATGGTATCAAGTGGTACTTCCGGTTTTCGAGGATTGAATTTCAAAGTGATCCACAATGCAGGATTTAATTCGGATCATCACCAGACAATCATCTCAGGCCAGTCAGAATGCCAATACTCTGTAATAATTTGAGAACGATACGTTTATAACTTTTTGTGAATTATTTTGCTGACCTATTTTGGGTAGGTAGTTACTACAAGCTACCTATCCCATGACCTAGTAGGATTATAGGCACAATAAGGCCATGCGAAGCATCATGAAAGATATAAACGCCGCTCATCAACTCATCACTTTTATTGTAGCACGTTTAGAACTATATCATGGCTATTAATTCTGTGCTAACGATTTGAGTTAACCAATTATATTATTTAGAGTATAATCGTAAAAGACCTTGATTTCCTGAAAACACACTAGGGATCCGTGAACTGGAGTTACTGTAGGAACACGGTTATCTCGGACGTCGCAGGAAGACAGAGTGCAAAGGCGAAAGATCATGCGGGGACAGGTCACAGTAGATGTGGATGTCAAGCTCTTCGGCCATAAGTTCAAGTTCTCTTAAAGATATTTTACTTTCATCGTGATTTGAGTTAAGCGATTATATTATTTAGAGTATAATCTCAAA
>JANTCA010028870.1:0-23984 GCA_024741275.1 Chironex yamaguchii | reverse complement strand
ACACTAGGGATCCGTCAACTGGAGTAACAGCAGCAACACGGTTATCTCGGACGTCTTAGGAAGACAGAGTGCAAAGGGCGAAAGATCATGCGGGGACAGGTCACAGTAGATGTGGATGTCAAGCTCTTCGGCCATAAGATCAAGTTCTCTTAAAGATATTTTACTTTCATCGTAGCAAAGATCTTTATTTTAGTCAGTGGCAAAAGAAGTTACAGGGCAAAGATGGTGTGGTTATGCTACTTCCACGCTCGCTTTGGCATGAGTATGTTAATCATACTTCATGGATTTTTGTAGGTCGATATTGATGTATGTCTCGCGAGCAACATTGTTTCACCTACAAACATTTGATTGTTTCTTTCCATTTATAGGTTCTATCTGGACAACTTCAGCTTCACCGGATTCATCCACAGAACATCGTACTTACGGGAAATACCGCTGCAGTTCAACCGGGACACATCATAATAAACCAACAACCAAATGTAGGAGGTATCCCAGTAGTTTTGGCTGATAGCGGCCAAGTTAGTAGCTCCTCTTTAGGGACCCATGGCATTCAGAGTGCTTGTAATGGCCAAGATAACATCATTACAATACTTCCGAATTCTGAGGTACCAAGTGGTGCTGCTGTTCAGATGGTATACAACCCCAACGGGAATATCTTGTACGCAAGTCCAAGTATAATTCACACAGATACGGCAGTGACAACACAAGTGAGTTCCGAAAGTTCAATTGCAACTCAACACCAGGGTGAGATGCAAAGTGTCATTGAATCACAAGGAAGTGATGGAATTCATCAAATTGTAAATAATTCTCTTGTTGCAAGCGCAATTGAAGCAAAACAAGAAGGCAGGGGATGATAAATATACCAACACCATATGGGGATTGGATTTATCTCATTGGGCATATTCCCAGTGGATAACAACTTTTTACTCAATTCTTACTTCTTCCAATTTAACAGAGCTAACTCGAGAAGCGCGTAGGTTGTAAATATCTTGAAGTACAATTTTGTATTTAAAAATACTTGGATACTTATTGGTTTTGTAACATTCTGTAGTTGTTTTTTGTGTAGGATAGTTAACCAGTCAATAATTATTACATGGAGCGCAGATTTTCTACACGAAATAGTGAATCAGCTTAAAGTTTAAATTTTGACAGTAACGTCTATCTGGACTTCCGAAAAATTATCCCGGTCGGGACCGGCTGTCATGTGGGAACGATCAAAGTTGCAAGTTCATTCTCCGTTCCTGTGGACATCACATTATTCACCGTACGTACACACGACCCTAAATCGTTTGGCACACTTACCATTTGCTGAAGGATATTGAATCCTTTGCTGTCACTCGTTTCCGTATATTGTTACGTATATTACGTATAATTGTTGTTGCCAATGTCAGCTTTGTTAGTTGAATATAAAAGTATGGTAAATTGGGACTTAAACGCATGACGTTCTCTCCTCCTGTGTAAATCTTGTTTGGTAATACGGAACAGTTAGTGTTAATCCATGTTTTGTATGATTATCCACGTTACCTTCTATCTATACTTTCCTTTTTGATGTTTGATACTTTGAAGAGTATAGAGAAAAAATCTTTTAAGTATGTTTTGGTGCAATTTTGCAAGTTTGCAGGGCGATTTTCAAGTTGAGTACCACAAAAAGTTTGCTCAAACTGTTGCTCTAGCAATTGTGCTTCCTCGGAGTATCAGTTGTTTAATGGGTGTTTAAAAACGAAATTCAGAGTGTACACTGTAGCAGTTGGGCCTGTTCTACTTTATAGAACTGAAACATGGCCAATTAAAGTCGCAGACGAGAGAGCGTAAGGTATTTGATCATCGATGCCTCAGAAAACTCACTCATATTCATACATCTTCTGTCAAACTTTTAGACGCGAATATGATAAGAGGCGTGAAACGTATTCTTCACTGTCGAAATGTAGATATGATTGCTATGCGCATGTTTCACAAGCTTCCAGGCCAGATTTAAAGCAAATCGATATTAATAACGTATTATAATTTTAATCGATTTTATTTTAAAAGTATCGGAGAGAAATATAGAGGAGAAAGGTTGCGTCAGACATTTGAAGGCATTGTACAAGGTATGCTCCGATCTCACATCATTCTAAACCATTTAGATAGATTGTAAAAGATAGTTGCCAGCTTTTAGAACATCAACTATTCAAAGCAAATGCTGTCCCCTCCAGTTACACCCACTTCGGCTTCAGTCGCATTCCCAGTAACAATACTGCAGTTGTAGAATGAAACTAATGAAACCCTTTCAAACAAACTCGCCTTTCAGACGGGTAGCATTTTTTATCCAGTTCGCATGTAATTGAATCACTTTTCGAACGGAAAAATACCATCACTCTTAGAGTAAAATCTGTTTATTTCCCTCCTATTTGCTCCATTTGTACCTCATTAAGGATGCAGCAATTTTTAATTTTTTTCTTAAATCAAAACTACTATCAGTAGCACTCACTTCAAATCTTATTTCGACGTACTATTGCAGTTGACGTACTTGATAAGAGACCCTTTGACTGTGTAAGGTAACCACGATTTATTTGCTGTCACTTATAGATACCATACCATAAGTGTATCTTGAAAGCAAGGAAAGCAAAAGCATGCCACAAACCTATCTGGGACGGAAGGATAAGTGTCCTAACTGTATCTGCAAAGCAAGAAAATCTGTCTAACTATCGAAAGAAGTAGTCTAGATGTATCTGGAATGTAAAGACGCTCAAAACGTCATTAAAGAAAGGTGCCTGTCATTTTGATTTTTATTAAAACGGAGGTCGATGTTTTGTTACATGAGACCGAAAACCCAAGTGGAAGAGTATTAAAAACTTACTTTGCAAGACCCTTTCATTACGTATTAGTCTGAACTTGTTTGATATATCGCGTAATACCGTCCACATGATTGGGGCCTCTGTACTTAGAATCAGTTGTGAACTGGACATTTTACTGTTTTGAGCTTGGAAATATTGATTAGTTTCAAGTCAGAAGACATCATGACGATGGTCAGTTGGAAATATTTATGCTTTCGATTCCAAGCTTCTTTGCTAGGTCAGTCATTCACAAGAGTATGTTTCGTCATGGGAATTACGACAGTTAAACGCGCTTTGCTTTTCAATTTCGTTTGAGGGTTAATAAGAAACATTCATTTTTCGATCTTAGTGTACTTGCTCCTGTTGATGATTAAATATTTAGAAGACTTTTTAATTTCTTTAGCTTCGTTTGTCCATGTTGATCATTGGTGATCTTACATTAAAATGTCTATCTTATGTGCTTGCCCTCCTCAACACACGGTTCACAGTTTTCAATCTGCTATCCATCCATCTGCGCTCTAATAACTAACAGCATGCACCAGATTTGTGGCCTAGTGAGTCATTTTTCATAACGGCTAAAAACAAGCCCATAGCATAAGTAGGGATGGGACTCCTGTTAAGAATGGCTAATAACTAGTCGTAAACTAATAAACCTAAGTCATTATTTAGTATTTTCATGGAGCTTGTGGCCAATTTTTTAGATTATTCTTCCGGCTTAAGTCCTAGTGCTTGGATCAAACAAATTTATCTCGAAACATCGCTTATTAGTTTCCAGCACTGTTTTGAGGCAATAATTTAATAGCAACATGTATGTGTTTCACAATATGGGTGTAAAATAAAGGGAAAATTACGATCCCTTAACTCCAATGCTAGTTCCAGGATAGAACCAGTAGTACTCAAACAGAAAAGAATCCAGTGACTCTACTTATTAATCTATTGCTCTCCAATCTGTAGCTTCTTGAAACTTTTACAGCCATATTCATGTTACAGCTTTACTATTTTTAATCAACCAGTAGAAACGTTACAACGAATATATTCAACAATTTATTAACTCATTCCTTTAACGTCATTTAAACATAATTAAGAAATACTTAAAATAATTCCTATACATGTTATGACGTAAATGCTTCCACATAAATGCTAAAGAGTTACCTTAATAGTTACTTGATTAAGAAATGCTGAAATACTTAAAAAATTATCCATAAGAACGTCATAACGTGGGATTTGTTTTCAACAAATTTCAACATCTATTGTAAAACATGACTATTACATTATGTTGCATTTTGCACTTTAAATAGACTTCCTCAGTGGTTATGTAATACTATACAATTTTCTGAGGTTACAAATATTTTTATTATTTCTGTACATTCAAGATAACGACTCATAATTAAAACTTTGTTTCTCTTTTCTTGATATATCAAATGTTTAACAAAACATACTAAGCTAAGCAATATATAAACGTATTCAATGTTAATTAAGAAGTGGCTAATACTTATACGAAAACTGCCCATACACGTTCTTGGGAGAGATGCACTCACCTGGCACTCCCGATTCGTCAGACTATCAGCACCCTATGTACACAGGGGAAGCATGGATTAAAATTAGAGGTTAGGGAAGACAAGGAAAGATTTTGGAAAATAGAACAAAGTGATAATTCTATCAACCATTTCAAATTACCGTTACAATTATTTAAAATGTTTCAATATTTTGATCGGATATCTACACGCATTAGCATTGCCCTTTCCAAATTTTGGAGTACTGTGGGAAAGGATTGTCGTCCAGCTTATCACATAAAAACTTTAAAAAGCGCTGGCACTGGGTGTTTACTTTGTAAAGGAAGCATGTGAGGAAGGAACACCATTGAGATACTGCAACAGGTCGAAAGGATTTTTCTCAAAGGGTTTACGCGTTCCAGTTGGAGAAACATGGAATCAGAAGCCTGGAAAAGACTAGATTTTTATTTTTTTTTTGAGCACGCCTTTTCACAAAGTCACCTTTTTATGAAAATCAAAACCCTTTTTGTGAAACTGTGTTATTTTCTACGAAGTAGTAAATTATTGGCTTAGATTCAAATTGCAATATTTAAAACTGATCACGTCATTATTTTACATGGTGCTCTCCCAGGATTTTCACCAAGGATTTGAACAAGAAAAAGACCCTGGCAGATATTGGTGAGGACAAAACCTCACCAGTTTTTTCCGTGGTGCCGCCACTACGTGGCATTATTGTGTTACGTTTCCATGCTTAGCAAATCAAAGTAACAAATCTTTTTCTGCCATTCATCAACAAATTCTCGACCCCTATCATCAAAAATGAGCTTTCGCAAAGGCGAGTCACAAGATTCCTTTCAAGTTATCGTATTTTGAAATCCACTAAACCTCCTACATTCTGCAATGACTTAGTTATCCGATTCTGCTCCAAAGAAAACAACTGCACTTGACTAACATTGATTCCAACATGCAAGAATTTCATACGCATAATGTGGACTGATTAGTATCGATATGACTGAGCTGTTGTACTATCAGACTGATTCTGCACACTGGAGTAAAACTTTTGCTTTCCCCAAGGTAAACAACGTTACCATTACACATCACGTTAATGACAGCCTCGGAAACTAATAATGATGGCTGGTCTCCAATATTGAGGATACCAGTCTATTCTTGTGGTAGGAACAGTGACCTTTAGACGCCTGTACAGGCACGTTTACAATCACTCATCCGAGCACTGTCAGTAGAGCCAACCTGCGTTTTATATTGCACATTTAGCGTGTGCAGAACTAATTTGAAGTTCTTGAACATGAGTGACTAAACCAGTGTGAACAATTGGTTGATTAAGGCTGGACATCCATGATCTTAACCACCATATTTTGTGGTATCGTGCTAGATCAGCCATACAAGTGGCTTCTTAACAGTTTCGTCAAGCCCAATTTTCCTCACATGGCTTGGGTCGACCCATATCATATTGTTTTCAGGCACTTGCCAAAGGTGCCGCGAGGTGGACTCGAACCCAGAACCACTTGAACAGAACGCAAGCACTGTAACCACTCAACCACTCGCCCACAAACTCCGTTGAAACTACGGCACCATTAGCAATCATAATTTACTGCACATGCAATTACGTCATGTACAACAGAAGACTCAATGCTTCAACGACAGACAAGTATGCGTACTTGACAAATGTGTCTGTTGTGCTGGAGCGCTTGCCAATTCAATAACGCTGTCAGTGACAAACAAGGAACTCTCAAAGTGATAATGCTCTTCACCTGCCTACTGCAGCAGCTGTCTTGATCTCTGTTCTTTGTTCTGTGGTGCAGAGTTGCAAATGGTACCTGTTGATAATCTCCTCGATTCAAAGATGGCATGATATACCATTAGCTATGAGCGAGTTTTACACACGTAGACGCCAGTTTCAAAGTCCTCATTTTTACATCATCCAAACAGTGCCTTATAGGTAAAAAAAGAAACAAATGAAAAATGTATTACATTGGTTTATCAAAGCTTTCCAGTATCCTCTATTGAAACATCATCGACCACAAATCATTTTTAAATATCGTTGAAAAATCACATTTCTTCTAAATGGGTACTAATAACTTAGTTTATATGTCTGATTTGTTATCATATTTCTCTCTACGACATGGAAGGATATATCGGAAAAACATGAAATTCTCTTCTTAGATAGCAAGATAAGCAAAGATTATGGTGAAAACAGATAAAAACAAATTGTTTGGATATCTTGGCAATGAAGCAAATATTACAACGATTACGTACTTGAATTCAGGAGTTCAGCAAGACGTTTCTTTGTGCTAAATGACGCCTTTCACCTGCGTTCTTGTAGGGTTATTGTAAAGGACGATATATTCATCACCTGCTAGGATAAGTCGTACATATCTTCCCTTTTTCATCGGAGATGAAGAGATCGTTGACTGAGCAATATGGTGATGATCTTTAAAGTGGAAAATGTCGCATAGTTGATAACTAGGAAAGGAAAAGCACAAGAACTTAAATCGGATACGACTTGGCCTATAAAGTAACTTACACTGGAAATATTTTTGTTCTCATCACATGTTCCAATTAAGACAAAGACAGACGAAAATTCAAACTATCGTGCCCATGAATTTTAAGAATAGCATTTGAAAGCTTACACATCATATTTGGCTGAAGGATAAAACCTAATATTGTTCACGGAATGGCAGAGTCGTGTTGATTTAGACAGCGCTTTATTTTAAACACAAGATTCTGTTGGCTGCTCATTTTCTGGCTTGATCAGTTTCTCATTAAGTAATCAAGGTGGATTCATGGACTAGAGCTCAGAACGTAGTTTTTCAGCAGCTAATACTAAAAACAAAAGGATTAGCCGAAAATCAGAAACGCTTCTAGAATTTCACTATTTGTGACATTTGCTTCACTAAAGACATATTATTTGGGAGTCCAAACTACATGCAAACAAAGTAGAGTAAAGATTGATGATGGCTAAAACTATCAAGGCAATTTTCACGGAATTTGGTATTCTCTTATTTCTTTATTGCCTTGACATTGGTACCGACTTCGCCGTGTATTCAGAGGCGCAGATGTCTCGTGATAGATACAAAAAAATTCTGAAGAGCTCTGGTTACAATCAAAACTTCACGAAAGGATTTCTGTTTTGCAGTAATGGAGAATGGGATAAAAGAGACTATCAGGACAAAGTTGACATCTTTGGGCGTATTGTCGACGTTTATCTTTTCTTTCTCTTTGTGTCTGGGGTCATTTTTGCATGTTACTTAATTTCCTATATATGGTTCCTACTTCGAGCTGTCAGAGTTGAGTTCTTCTTGGAAGACAACAAGGAAACACTTCTTAAAATCAAATTCGTTTTTGGTTTTCTTCTAAGCTTTGCACTTGATATTCCTTGTGCCTGCTTAGCGGTGGATCTGTATGCGGAGCGCGCAGGACCGACTGGTCTGCTTTGCTGGGAATGTGCCCAAGATTCGAAATGTGATGATAAAAGAGTCCTTAAAAAGCGCCTGTACATCATCCTTGCCTGTCTGGCCTTCAATTTTCTTGGTTTGATTGTAATAAGTTTATGGAAAGGCATTACAACTTTCTATCGGTGGAGTAAGACAGACAAAGTGGATTGTTGGCATATTCGCGGCTGTGTCTCGCTCTTTGTTGGTTGCTACTACTGTATTGTTATGATTACTCCTGCTCTTGGTGTCTTAAAATACAAGTTTTTCATGCAGCCATCGCAAAAAGACAACGTGTTTTCCGAATTTGCCGACAGCATGTTCATGATTGGTCTTCTCGGTTGGATCGTGTTTCTTGTTGTGGGCTGCTGTTTTCCTTTACTGCGCATGATCAGGATTGGACCATCTGGTGGGCAAGATAGAATGAGTGGGTAAGTGATGAGGTTTTCTGAGATTTTGATCAATCCACAATTTTTATCTTTCGCTTATTGATACGAAGGTATCAACATCTTATTATACACAGTCTCTCATTGAATTTGCATTTCGTGACGATAGACGATATTTCACAACTTTTTCAAGCCAGAGCACCATTGCCATTAGTAATGCGCTCTTAAGACTTTTGGAAAGAACACGGCAGGGCTTGAAACATTACATTAATGCAAACTGAGTGAAGATGAGAGAATTTTTTTATTAGAAGAAATAATCCCACAACAACAGACGGAGCGTGTCTTGTGAGACTGACTATTTCTCGGTAATCTACACTGTCACAACTTTAAGTTTAAACTGTTTCGTACGATATGCAACAACAGAAACTATTACACGCATTTCTGAAACCCAGTGTATTATATTTCGTTAGTCATACAGAAGAACAAAAAATGACATCGAGCAAATAACAAGTGCGAAAATGTGCGGTGATTGATTACTTGCATTCGTCATTACGTCCGACATGAATTGTATGTACAGTTTTTCTCGCACATGAAAATTCCTATAATAAGAAGTAAAATATTTAGACATTTTCCGGGTGAATTCTGATCGAATTTAGCTGTGCCCTAGGCCTACATCTTTGTTGTCTCAGAGAATACCTAATTAAGTAAGGGTCTTACTCGAAATCGAGTAAGTGTGTTGCAGATAACCGAGTGGTTGAAGAGAATGACATTGGACTCAAATATTTGGATTTAAGGAATCTAGTTCGAATATTATCTGAAACTTGGCGCAGACAAGTTTAAAATTTAAATTGTGATTAGATGAACTGTATGAACCAGAATGTCATTACTTTGATTACTCATGAACAACGAGATGTCCAAACGTTCAGTGCACACAAAATTCTGGTTGGATCAAAGTATTCAAAAATGGAACTATTGGAATGCCCCCACTGAACCTAATACCAAGCTAGTACTTGATAGAGGCAATTATACTAAGTCTACACAAGTTTGAGGAAGGGAATTGGTAAGATCAGGCATCTTGGTAAAACACGTCCGCCATTATGTCTACGAGATGCTAACCATCTGCTAGTGATTCTTAACAACTGTTATTTTTCTCGCAATTCACGAGGAGCATGTCTGAATTAAAGGTCGGCAAGCCTTCACAAAGAAAAGTTGGTTACTCCATGGACCACTGATTAGTTTCTGGGGAAGTAGCAACAGCAAATTGTAAGGACAGAAAGCACTCCAGAAGTAGGATTTCAGGGTAAACTTTGTCATAAAAATAGTGTCTAGTATCTAAATATCCAGAAAATCTAAACTTACTGTTTGTGGAGAATTTGATGAAGCTCGTCGCTACTTCAAAGTTAGTATGTTTTTCTGCCAGCATAATGAGATAAATGTTATGACAAACTTATTTATCGGCTCAACAGCAGTTTGGTCATAGTAAACTATCGTTCTCGCAACACAAACGAAATAACAAACGTCATCATGTTGGGTCACATATCCCATTTTATTAAATATGAATATATCTGTTGTAGCCCATGGTGATGAGATAGAACCTTAAAAATGTTTACTAGACTTATATTTCTGCATAGTTTAAGAGTTGCGATGACAACACCTTCAGAAATCAAAATTGCCTGATACAAATTACGGAATCATTTTTTTAGTTGGTCGTTGACTGTGTGTTACAACAGAGTTCCTGTAAATTACAACCATAGGAGGTGATAAGAATGCGCTTATTTCCGCTTGTTGCTTTGAGGATTTTAATTTACAGTTGCAGTAATTATCAGGATGGTGTCTGTTATTCTTGCAACTACAGGGTTGAAGTGGACCTGGAACTTCAAAACTGTGGTAATTAATTTGCAAATGATAATTTACTTCCAATTTTAGTTAACCACTCGTACACAAATCATTGAAAAAGAGGTTTTCAAGCGTGTTAGTCATTGAAATCATTAGTTTATCCTTACATTAAAACTAGAAACGAATATTTGTACACTTTCTTACTTTGAGCTCTTCATATGATATTCTGGGCAATTGTCTCAAATAAATATGTACAATTAAAGGCATCTAATTACCCTTTCTTCTTACTAAGGATTTTCATACATCCGTCCGTTACACACGTCTAAGCATAATATCTCATACTAAAAATATGTCACAAAGTTTGCCATACTAAAAATATGTTACAAAAAGTTCGCCATACTAAAAATACGTTTTTGTCTGGCAAAGAACCACCGCAATATAAAAAATGAAGTATTATTTAAGGAATAGTACTCCTTCAAAAATCTGTTTTCTGAAAACTAAACTTATGAATTTATGTTTAACGTGTTCCCTTTCAAGTACCACTTTTTCCTATGCCAGTGCGTACCATTTCTACTTGAGGACTATGCATCCAAACAGCCAGAGCAATTTCGCTTATTTCTTCATGAGATTTTCAGTGCAAATAAACTACGTCTCAGTCCTAGTTATTTTATGTAATCCTAACGTTAATGCCAACCACTACGAGAGGAGGATACGATTAGTTTGGCTCTTTATAGCGCTGTTCGTTACAAAATTACTACATTTTTGACTGGAACCTTACAATGATTGCATGACGTTAATGAAAATGTTTTGCTGTTATTATCAGGGGTATTTTTAGCATTTTACAAGTATCATTAATGTTGCTTCCTCCAAATACACCTTTCTCTGCTTTTATTGTCCTTTGCGATGTCCTCCATACAAATTTATAACTCTTCCTATTAGCAAAAAACTAATTTTTACATGCGGCAAGAACGAAACTCAACTCTTGAAGCACAATGCTCCCATTTAATTACATTTTGCACCAAAGTACTTCTTTCTAGACGGATGGCAGGAGTTAGTTTCCATTAAACAGGCTGTTGGTAGATAGGTTTTAATAAGATTACAATTAAATTAAAGTTTCAACGGACAAACAAGTAATAGGTGATTGCTCTTCAAGCAGTATTTGCATCGGTCGGATTATAATTTTAGCGGAAGAAATATCTAAATCATTTGAAAGCATGAGGTCAAAGAGGTGGAGGTTGGCGTTAGTTACTCAAATCAGATCTTTGAATGCAAACGACAAGCCTGATACCCTGTGAAAGCACTGTGAAGGTATCTAATTTCTTACAATTTTTCTTGGTTAGTACCATTGCTACGAGCAAATTCAAACTTAACTCCTGGTCTGTTTGTCAGTTGTTAATACTGTTACATCCGTTTTAAGCCCAGTAGACTTTTGGACATGATATACTTTACTACCATGTTTTTTTTCTTACTTGTTCTATTTATAGCTGAGCTTCACACCTGCTTGTTAAAAACGATTACAGTTAGGTTTGCTCCGGTTTGTGTTCATGTTTTTAGACATCTAGCATGATGCAATAGCAGCTAGTGGTGAACAATCATTTGTCATTTCTTTGATATGTAGCAAACTTCATGCGTCACTATTTTAGTGCATGGGAGCTTTAGTGTGTCAAACAGGCTTTAGCTTAAGATCTAACACATGTTTTCTGAACTTCACATCGAATTTACTCTTCAGACGATGTCTCATAGTGGTCCATGTGTGTACTCTTGGCAATTTCAGTCTTACTACTTCCATTTATTTAAAGGAGTCTGAGATATAAGAGGCTGGACCTTATTTAAAAAGCGTTGTGTTTGAGTAGCTAATCTTCTGTCTGATATTGAAAGGATTTTGCTTGGCTAGCAAGGTGTTACTATCTTGGGTCTTGGTCATTTCTAGCTCAGCCATAACACCTGGAAAAGTCCACAAATGTGTCATTGTCTCCAGTATGAGTCCTCAGATCATGTTCTTTGACAGTTTCAGAGAGCAGTCCAGGCGTTTTCATCCTTTTACATACTTAATCGAACAGGTAGGAGTACTTTCAAAATTTTGTACTTTCCGTTATGGACGCAAGTTAGCGGATTATCGTTCAATTTGTGCTTTTCCTCTCTGATAAATTACGACATGCCTGTTTAACAATCACTCGTTTCAAGACAAACATGCGTGCCTTGAAAAGGCATCTAAAATAAAGTTCTCTGAGTCTGAACACAACGCTCTTGTGAAGTTAGAGCAATCTTTGGTGGTTCCTCATAACTTTTTACCTATAATTGCAGCGCTTTAAGGGTGCATATTAGGACATGTTAAAAGCGTGTTGTCAAGAGAGTACAGCTGTTTAACAGTGTACACGACATGTTATTAAAGATTGAAAGCTTTCAAATTTTAGTACTATAATCGTGCCACACCATTATCACTCTATCTCTTCAAACGATTCTCCTTTTTTTGTATTAACTATATTCTACTCAATGTGATTTCTTATTGGTTTTAGGGATTGGTGCTGAGGTGGTTGGACTTAAAAGTTAATCCGAGGCAGCTCCTATTCAGGGATTATCAGGACAAATAACTTCAGTTACTTAATTACAAGCATTTTTGCAAATGAGATAGGAGAGTAGTGTATCATTTGCCTTAAAGAGAGCCATTGACAGCTCAATAGGTTTAATATTTATTTGCACTGATGAGTTTCTTGTAAAGTTCAAACTGCTTTCAAGGTCAGGTCTAATGCATTTTTAGATGATGCCAGTCGACAAGGAAGCATAACCTCTGTTCGGATTATAAAATGGCCTTCTTACGTTTACTTGTTCCGCACTTCTGACAATTTAAATCGAATTTTAGTTTATGTCTCACTTAACTACGAAGGGTAGAATGTTACAAGAATGTAAGAAAGGGGATACAATTAAATTACAAAAACCAAAATATTTTTCAGTAGTTATTTCTTTTCCATTTCATCAAGGAACTAAGCAATGGAGCTGCTGAATAGGTGAGACACTTTCAATATTGGATGATAAGCAGTAACCTTACTTTTTGCATGAAATTATGCCCTATACTAATCAGAAAGACAAGAAGGTATGCATGGGAAAACCTTATCAGCAGCACCTCTGAAAACAATCTTTCAAATACAGAATGAAACAGACGACTCTGTGGCTATTGATCACATTTACGAAATTGAAATAATTCAAGTTTAACAAACCTATGCAATAACTTGTATTGTACATTAAAACTATTTAATGGTATCCGGGAATACCACTGTGTTTGGTGAGATACTATTGTATTTATTTAAATATGAACAACACGCAACAATTGCATTTCGGTCAATCTTTTGCTGTTATATTTTTCTGCTATTAAGAAACTGTTAAGAAACTATTAGTATCTAAAGCCATGAAATTTTAAGACCTTCTGTACTTAAGGTTTCTCATGACAAAAAATCTAGTTCAAGGATCTTCCTCATCTACGATGCGCTGCTCCAGCCTTTGAGACGAGCAGAGAGGGTAATTAAAAACCCACATAATGCCATTACTGCAAACACGTAGAAAACAAATCCTGGATAAAACGAGACAGTTTCCCTATAAATAAAGCTTCCAAGCAAGCTAACCATTGCCTCTGCTATAGAATTTAATGACGCCAATACCCCAAGAGCACTTCCATGCATTTCATTCGAAAGACATTTCGTAATAAATGAACGGCAAGCTGTAGGTGAGAATAGAACGAGAAGTGAAAAAGGTAAACAGGACACGTATAACAAGTCTTTGCTGCGAATTGCTCCCAAAGACACTTGAATTGAAAACGCTGCAGCACATCCCAACAAAATCAGAGAATTATCGGTTAAATTGAAACGGTTTTGTACAGCAGGAAGAACAATTAATAGACCAATAGCTTGTACGACAAGGATGATGGCTAATATGATTCCTATCTGTTCGGCACTCTGACTTAAGGGGAAATGTTTAAGATATAAGGGAACCAGAATTCCGTATTCTACGCAGGGTGGAAGAATGATGACAAATATCAACATATAAGTTAAAATCTGTGCTTTTTTTTCCTGATGATATAGTAAATCCTTGATTTGTCTGAAAGACAATAACAAAATTAATGTATTTTTTGCGGGCCCTACGTTGTCCACACTGTGCCCTTTTCCTTGGTTTAAATTCTGATCATCATCTTGCATTTCGTAATCATTAAGAAGTGTAGTATCCTCTTCTGTTGATAAACTGGACTCTTCTGGAAGCACAAAGTATATATAGAGAACGCTTAAAGTACTCAACAGCAAATGAAGAGAATATACTGCAGTATACCCTGATTTCTTGATGAGAAAACCAGCTAGCAACGGCATTAGCCCGTTAACAAGAAATGTTAAGCTTTCAGGACGAGATAATCCTTTAGTCCTTTCGCTTTTAGTAGTCGTATCGGATTTGTAAGCAAAGGCAACCAACTGAGCTCCGGCGTGATCGCCAGCCAGAGCAGGCAAAAATGTGGCTACAACTAGCCATGCTGGATGAAGATTTGAAACGAATCTCGAGAGAACAACAAAAATTATTCCTTGAGCAAGTGTAAGAGTAGGGTACATGTATGTAGCTTTTCTTTTCCCAATAATGTCGCAGGCTGGACCAACGAACAAGGAAGTTATGATGCTCAGTAATGGATTTGATAAGGATAAAACCATCAACCATTTGGCTGTCTCCGCTTGAACCATGTTTTCAGCAAAATGACTTCCACTCAGTCCTAAAGAGTGGCAAACGGAAGAATTGAAGGAGCGATAACACAGTACATGCTGCAGCAATAATGGAACTGTAAAAATGTTGATCATATTGACTGCTCCATTAAAGAGTACTATAGCCTCTACGGTTATTCCAAGTCTTTCGACTAAAATATGCTGTAAGTAACTCATGTTAATGTAACAGAAATGCTTAGCTTATGGTGCAGTGGTTTTCAAGAACCGTAGTAAGTGAAATATTACACGAAAACCAATATTGTTCGAAGCACTTGTACCGTAACGGCAGGCTGAGGAGTAAATGATACTAGATTCTCATTCAAGCGAGAAGACAGGCGTTCTTTCAAGAGGCTTGAAAAAGTAAAACAGAGAGGACCTTTGTGTGCTCTCTCGGAATACAACACCTTACATTCTTTTGTGATTGCAAACTGCAAACGAATTTGCAAGAATCAGAATTTTATAGATCCTTCTTGATTGATTAATCGTTGATTGGAATTCAATAGACGGCAAGTTCTTTCTAATGCAATGAAATTCATCCGGAATCTACGGAATAGTTTGAGGCTAAACGATAGGACGCTCAGTGTACACTGGTCATTCAGCTGTCTAGTCATTCAAGCCCGATTGTCCACTGATTATAAATTATAAAATATACAGTTAACCAAGGTGTAGCTTCAATTTCTTGTGTAGAATTATGTACATACTTAGAGACAAAAATCTAGTGTAAGTCTGTTCATGTTGTTCTGTGATTTGTCAATTGTATTTAATCAATTAAGGTGCCTAATGTTTAATAAATAAAGTTGAAGGGTGGAGGAAGGAGAAGAGGAAGATCAAGAGCAAAAACCTGATTTTTTGTCATTTTGTCCTTTGGCTAGTCTATTCTTCTTCAAATGTCTGTTTAAACAGTCGCTGGACCCAATAGATATAAAATATAGTCATGTACCATTTACTCAAGGCAGGGAATTCCAGTAGATTTGGGGTGTTTTAAATACAAAATGCAACTTGTTATTTTGAATTGCCGAAAGAAGACAACCAAACCATTCATTTGCAACTTGCAGGATCAATTCAATGGAAAGGTCTACGTCACTCGATCAGGTCCTGAAGTTATAAACAGAGCGAATGCAGTGCTCTCGAGGATAAGCTTAAAATATTGCACAGACTTTCGCATTTTAATGTTTCAAAATGTTTTCGTAATACCTGTCTTCATCTACCGTATCTAGCATCGCCAAAACTCGAAAAGTTGAAGTGATTTTGTCAATTTACACTCATGCAACAGTCACCATTACTACGTCACTCGTTATCCCTTGTGAAACAGGGGGGCTGCTCTTTCACACTGATACAGACAATGTCCCCTCTAAATATAGTCAATGAAATAAAGGCGTAACTAACAGAATTTGCATGGCTTTGTGTTCACTTCTCATTTGCGTCTTGCATCTCTAAATTTTCAAGCTGCAACTTCTTTATAATCTAGTTGGAGGCTTATGGAACTCTAGATCGGTGACCAGTGAGCATTAGTCAATTTCACGGCTCTTTATGGTTTTGGTTAAGTGACCTTTCCAGAGTACAGGATCCTGATAAAAACGCATTAAGGAATTTAGAGGTTAGGAAATCACTTGGCCTACACTCTTTGTTTTTGTATTGGCTTAAATGGAGGCTGATTTATATATCAGCTTTGATTTCCAGCTAAGGCATTAAATTGTGATATCTTTCTCTCGATTTGCCTCTGATGACTGAACTAACTACTTTGTCTGCTTTTTGTGTTCATCAATTCTTGTTGTTGATCTGAGGGTACCAAATTGAGTAGTTTCCTGGTTTCTACTTTCCGACTAGTAGTTATTATTTATTTGTTTTATATATTATTATATATATTTTATAATATTTGCTACATTCTTATTATGGCAGCCTTGAAAACACAGTTGTAAAATAGACTGATTAATAACCTATCCCATTCTCTATCACATTCTCAAATATTCTTGATCCTACCCAATTCACTATCACATTCTCAAATATTCGTGATCCTACCCCATTCACTATTGTTAAGGAACTTCTCTTTTCCTTATCAAGTTCTTTTCTTATGGCTTAGTATACTCTGTCACAAGATACAAACTGTGACTCTCTGAAGTTTCGTCTAGCTTCTAATGCAATCTGACAACTGACTCTCAGTACAATCGCCGATTCTTTTATTTGGGTTAACAAATTAAGCACAGATGTCAATTTTTGCTTTCATACTTTGTAAATCTTCGGGAAAATTAATCTGGTAATCACTTAGCGTTTGGGTGAGTCACGTAGTGTTGTACTTACACAACAACTATCGCATTGTCAAATATTCCTTATCCTACCTCTTTCACTATCACATTTCAAGTATTCGTGATCTTACTCCATTCAGTATAACATTCTCAACTATTTGTGATCCTACCTCATTCACTATCACATTTTCAACTATATGTGATCCTACCTCTTTCACTATCACATTTCAAATATTCGTGATCTTACTCCATTCAGTATAACATTCTCAACGATTTGTGATCCTACCTCATTCACTATCACATTTCAAATATTCGCGATTTTTGTTCTTATTTTACAGAAGTCAAGTCGCTTGTTGCTTAGCGATCTTCAGTTATTCCTGCTTTATGTTAGACTAGACATGACTGTGCCAATAATGTTGTTATTTTAGGCTTTCCCTTCTCTGCTTCAAGCACAGGCTTGAGTATTCTTGCTCATGATGATCTGCTTATAGCTCACGAGGAAGGGCTCAAAGATCGCTTGGAATCTTATATGCATTTTCAACTTATTCTTTGTTATTTCTCCATCATTCATTATTTCCTGAAGACTGCTCTGCCATTTAGTCAGTCCTGTGATAACATTGATGATGCTCTGTCGATTCATATGTCTGTTAATGTCCTCGGAGACCTCAGTATTTACCACCAAGAGTGGCCTGAGTATTCTCATCAGGGGGGACTGTCGTTTTTTAGTAAAGTTCATTTTCTGGGGTTTAATACCTTATTTGTGGTTTTGGTAATTTTATTTGTAGATTTCCATTTAGGGTAAGAGCATAGGATTACTTGATTTGGCATATAGTAAATGTATTAAGACAATTTAGTTACCATATATGGACAGGTTATTTACCCAAATTAGATTCTGTAAAGTATTTAAGTTGAACAATTTTGTATGTAGTTTTAGAATGGTTTTTTCACCAATCGAAAAGCCGTTAATGATATTATGAAAAGCATAAGAAGGTTATTTCGACAGTGGAGTTTACCATCTCATTTTGGCGTTGGTATGGAAATGACGCCCCTTCGTAAGAAAAACATAGAGAATGGCAACCGGGTAGGTTTTTTTACTACTTGTATATTTTAACAATGTTAGGGATAGAAAAACCGATCCCCACATGAACACAATTTACTTAATAAGGCATTAAAAAGAAAGTGGAAAGAAATTGACTTATCATTTCGGGGTACATTAGTTCCCACGATAGGAGATATGTTCTACGAATCAGACTAATGATACTTTTAAGGCCAAGTCCTCCTGTCTTGTGCAACATGCCATTAATAATGGGGAATTCACTGTAAAAATACATTTACTTCTCAAGCACAACTAAATTGGACAGAAAACAACAATATGTAACAATAAAGGCCTTCAGTTTAATTACCTAAAAAAATCTAGCTTTTCTTACGAACAACATTGTCTAATCTCTTCTTCTTCTCCTTATTCTGTGGATGAGTCACTACGATATGTTTGTGCACTCGCGTGAGAGAGAGAGAGAGAGAGCTAGCGAGAGACACTCTCTAGTACTCATTTCCACCTTTGAGTTATGTAATTGTGTCGCAGCTCGCTTATTATCCATTTAATCCCCTATCATTTAGCGCAAGTTAAATTCTAAAAAACCACTCACTAATATCCATGCTATTCAGTGGTGGCCTGGCTCATTTCGTCAGAGGGGGCCAGCAGGGAAATGGCACCCCTTTATAAAGATAACACAGTTCTTGAACTTATGAGAAGATTGGCAGCCTGGAATGTTTTTACGACTTGTATATTTTAACAATATTAAGGATAGAAAAATCAATCCCTAGATGAGCACATTTTGGTGAACAAGACACTAAAAAGAAAGTAGAAAGAAATTGACTTATCATTTCGGGCTACATTAGTTCCACAAAAAGAGAGATGTTCTACAAGTTGTAATTATGGTATCTTTAAGGCCAAGTCTGCATCTTCCGTGCAATATGCCATTAATAATAGGCCTTAAATTTAAGTAAAAACCCAGCTTTTCTTATTGACAAGCTTGCCTCACCTCTCTCCCTTGAACAAATTTCAAGTGGTCAAAAATTTGTATAAATAATTCCTTACTTTTGTAGAGCATGGTTCATTTCAAACATTCAAAAACGATATCTTTTAGGAAAATTGTGAATAACAGTTTTGTTATTAATGTTCTCTCTTATGTATTTAATTAAGTTTGTCTTTTTGGGTTACTGAAAACAGTTTAAAAACTATCGAATGTGATGGACTTGTACAAAATGTTATAAATGAGCCTTTGAAAGTTCATTTGATTTTTGGGAACAATTTGATAATCTATTTGCTAAAAATTTACTCTACATCAAGGGGCTGCAAATTCTGTTTGGATGCTCATTTCAAGGAATTCTAGTCTTTCTTCAATCATGCTTGATCTTATCCATGTTTTAACCTTCTTCAGTGCTGAAAACGACCTTTTAGCAATAGTGGAGCTAACTGGCTTGAACACAACAAAGGAATACACCTGACATAATGTTGAGCATGCGTCTAACAAGTTGAAATCTGGGTGACAGATGATAGCAAGTGCATCAGTGAAGGAAGGTGGCCTTATTATCTGTTTTTCACCTACTGTTTCAACTGCAACTTTACCTGTCACCTTTTTATGAGTAGCTGTGACCCTCTCCACTCTGATTTGTGCTCAATCCTCATTTATGGAATTGTCAGCTTGGGCATAGGCATCACCACTAGCATTATCAACATCATCGACACGATTGTCATCATGATCATTATCATCCTCATCATCATCATCGACTCCTTATCATCTTCATCCTGGAAGACCAGACTACACTTCTTCAATATCTTGAAAAAGTTAAATGGCTTGTTTGTAACAGTCCAGCTTGCATATCTGGCCAAAACCTTCAAGTGCCCTCTGAAGATCACGAGATTTCTTGTGCTGTTACAGGAGTTGAGGAAAGCTGCTTGAGATAAAGAATGAAAAAGCTCCTAACAAGGGTTGGTTCTCCTTAAAACGCTCTCTGATTCCTGTGGACACTTCATCCATTGCATCGTGGAATATCTCATGCTTCCAACGATCTGACAATGTCAATAAAATCGTTTCACAAGTATTTTTCTGTTGTGAAATTCCTGCCTTAACAATAATAGTTTTGTTATGACTGACTAACCATGATTACAAATTATCTGAATTAGCCGGATTAATGAAAACACCCTCGCAAGTCTTGAAAATGACATGGCTGGTAACGTTAACCTGGTACATGGTGTTGGATTATAGTATAGGGCGATCGAAAACTTTCTAGTTTTTGACGCCTCTTGTCAACTTTGGTGCCCCTTCAAATATCTGCAGTAGAGAGGCAATGGCCCACCTGGTCCCCCAGCCAGGCCGCAACTGACTGTAATGTCACCAATGTATCTGGCGCCAAAATATGAAATATCAATAATAGGAAAGCTTCTCATGAGTCCTCTCTCGGCGGATCTAGTAATGCTGTTGCAATACTGGTGTGATGCTGTCGTACAGCTCAAGGACCTGTAATCCATTGTACTCATTTCAGTCGTGACTGTGGGGGTTGGGATGGCTCTTATTACTTACTTTGTGACTCTTCTTGCACCCATATTTTTGTGAACCTGTTAAAGGCTGTGCAAATGAAATTGACTCTTCTTTTGCTCTTATGATAAACTTCACATCATTTTCTACTTGTTAAAACCTCATTCATCACCTTGCTTTTTCCTTGATCATCATGATTTTGTTTCTCATCCTTTTTAATGTGATGATTCTGGAGTAAACAAACAGCTTTCCACAAGTGCTCATAAACTGGGCTCTTTGCTCAGATTGTTTGTTCACAATCTATTCTTGATAACACAAGTCATCCAGTTCTTGAATTTCCACTGGAAACCTAAAAACTCGCAGTATAGGCTGGATTGTGTTGTTTTGCGAAATCTTTTACTGCCATGCCTAATTTTGACTGACGTTTGTTTTTGTGCATTATATATTCACGGAAAAAATTGTTTGGCATAAGAAACTTAAAGATAATAGTTATATCTCACTCAGAATTGCTTGACTGCAGTTTACCCGCTCCATCAATCTTTGTCTCAAGGTAGTAAGGTACCAGCCATCATTACTTGTAAATATCATCATAAAGTTTACAAAATAAAAGAGCTACGTCCATTTCTGAATGTCTTAAAATTAATACACGGGTTTTGTGCTTAAACTAATTTCAAATTGATTTACTAAAATTTCTGTAAATTTTGTTGCACGTAAGACGACGTTTCGAAGTAAATACATTGTAGAACAAACAAGATTTACTACGTCAATCCCTGTCAGGAAAGACGTCAAACACATTCCTTTCACTTCGTTAATATCATTATAAATTTCTGTGTTTTTGTAATATAACTTTCAGTATCTTCAAGTTGTCAAAAGAAAAAGAACCAGGAAAACTTAAGGTTGTCTTTTTTTGAGTTATAATTCGGTTTTGGCGAATTAGTCGCTACATGGTACCAAGACCTGTGTGTTTTTACCTTTAAGTCTTAAGGATTGAATTTCACTATGGAAAAGATACTCAAGAAGCTTGTAAGCAAAAGAAGTGCCATTAGGGGTCACATCACTACCAGTATGAACAGGGTGGAGACTTTGATGCTTCAGGGACGTGATGCTGACCCACGAGAATTACTTGCTCTTGGGGACAAACATCCCCAATATTTGCAAAGAATCGAGCCTTTGGATAGTGAAATTGCTACTATTTTAGAGGAATTTAGTGCCGAGACTTTAGAGGACGATGTTACTAAAGCCATGGAGTTAACCTTACAGATTGAGGACATTATTGTGGACATATAATAATTTTCAAGGACCCAAGAGCACTCCACATGAGTCCTCTCTTCGAGAGTCCCAATCTGACAGCAATGCTGCCTTGAACCCACGTCATGCCCGACTTTCAAAGCTGGAAATATCTAAGTTTCATGGCAGTCCCTTGAAATGGCAGGAGTTTTCGTTTGAAAGTGCTGTCCATGACAATGCCAGTCTCAGTGATGTGGACAAGTTAAATTGTTTGAAGTCATTTTTAAAAGGTGATGCAGAACAGTCTATCAGAGGTATCTCTGTCACTAATGCCAACTACTGTGTGGCAGTTTCTACCATTAAGGAACGATTTGGTCGCAAACAGACCATAATTTTTTCACATTTAGAGGAATTTAAAAATTGCCTCCTGCCACTGTGCAGACTAGCAAGTTGAGATGGACCTACGACGAATGTGAGAAACATATACGAAGTCTGGAAGCTCTGGACATTACTGAAGATCAGTCTGGATTTGTGTTTATTCCCATCATCTTGACCAAACTCCCAGACGATGTTAGAGTCGATCTTAATCGGAAAAATGGCTGTAAGGATTGGCAACTTGCAAATTTACGTCAGTTATTGAAGGAGGAGATTGTAGCCCAAGAACTTGGTGAAACACTGAAAAAAAGATTCACCCAATGACCACAAAAGACGCCATACTACAACAGAGGCCTTCATGGCAGCAGATAAGTCTAAGTTTATTAAGTGTTTCTTTTACTCTACTGGTCACTATTCTGATGAATGTAGGAAATATCCATCTTTGTATGGTAGAAGCCAACGTCATTGATGATTGTAACAAAAATTTGAATTTTGTAAAAAGAACAGCAGCTCTAAATGCCAGAGAATGGATTCGAACCTTGTCTGTGCTGGAGTGTCGCACGTAAGACGAAGTTTCGAAGTAAATACATTGTAGAACAAACAAGATTTACTACATGAATCCCTGTAAGGAAAGACGTCAAACACATTCCTTTCACTTTGTTAATATCATTATAAATTTCTGTGTGTTTGTAATATAACTTTCAATATCTTCAAGTTGTCAAAAGAAAAAGAACCAGGAGAACTTAAGGTTGTCTTTTTTTGAGTTATAATTCAGTTTTGGCGAATAAGTCGCTACAAAATTATAGATGTTTTGAAATTATTAAAGACTCAATTACAATCCATAACTAGAAACGCCACAGTCCAAAGTGGAAAAGCAACTCAGTCATTCTCAAATGACCCATTATCAACTTAGACACCTCTTTTGCCTCCTAGCAATAAAATGTTTAAGCCGGCGCTTAGTTATTCAAAGTTGATTATTCACTCGTACAAATGTGCTTGCCTATCGGGGAACAATTGCTGCCAGCATTAATTGTGTTCTTATCGTAACGCCCCCGTCTTTTTCAAAATGCTAGTCTTTGTCTTGCCTTGTTCCATAAGCTTTTACCGCGTGCAGGAGTTGCGCGTCAAGCCATAGTAATATTCTTCATCCATACCAGCCAATTTGTTCCGAACTTAATGCACGCTTTTTACAATTAACTCACTTTAACACTTAGTACTAAATGGTTAGTAATCGTTTTTTTTTGGATTCTTGGCCCAAAATCGCGTCATTGTTCTGAAGTTGAGCATTTTTGGATCGAAATAAACGCAGAATGTGACGAAAAAATCCATGCAGATCTAAGTCGAAAGTTATGAACTTATAAAATCCATCTGTTCATAATGAAGTTTTTTCGACTATTTACAGTAAAATCATGTCTAGTCCATCAGTATAACAGAGATGCACAGTAAAGTTAACGAACTTACAAGCAAAGGTAGTCCAGCTCGAGCTCTGGCTGTGTTCAGGATGAAAATGGTAAATTTTTGTTCGAAGAAAAAGCAATACAAGAGAGGTGGACAGAATATATCAGCAAACTCTATGATGATAGGAGAGATCAAAAGTTATCTATATCAGATGAAGAAGGACCAGAGTTTCTTATGGAAGAGTTAGCATCTGCTGTTAAAGAACTGAAGGCAGGGAAGGCAGCCGGAGAGGATGGAGTAGTGGTTGAGCATCTCAAGGACTTGGATGAGGATAATATGAAGATAGTATTAAAGCTCTGTAATGAGATCTATACGAGTGGGAAAATTCCTGAGGACCTCAAGAGAAGTATCTTTATAGCGTTGCCTAAGAAGCCAAGGACCACCTTATGTACCGAACATCGTACTATAAGTTTAATGAGTCATTTGATCAAAGTC
>JANTCA010028869.1:46563-71100 GCA_024741275.1 Chironex yamaguchii | reverse complement strand
CATACTCTGAGGAGTGTCAGACGAAAAAAGCTTTTAAGTATGATTTTAGCGCAATGTCGCAAATTTTCAAGGCGAAAATTGATTAGTCCATGTCACAGTTGTCTTCAAGTATCCTAGTGCACCTCTTTGCGCTGTCTGCAATGAATGCTTACGTGCACCCTTTACTACACTGAAGTTAGGATTCAGTATTTATTATCGGGTTGACAATAACAACATTTTGCGAGAAGATAATTGCAAGTTTACACTTATAAGTAGTTATTTTGCTTTATTTTGGATTTGAGTTGGGTGTACAGCAAGGTCCTATATATTTGCTACATTGTATTGTGCTTGGGAAAAACTCCACAATCAACAAGGAAGCAAAGCTGTTATGAACTTTTGAGCTCACGTGCAATGTGGAAATGTAATGAGCATATTAAAGAGGGCAATCATACAGTACCAGCTGGAAGCCACCTGAAACTATATTCTTTTTAATCTTGACATACTCGAAAAGGCAACGAAAGGCGGCCAAGCTCTCGTCTCCGATAGCTATTTTTAATAACCTTTTGTGGAGTTTTACTAATATTCTTTTGTTCTTCACTTCACTGACAACAGACCTGCTCATACGCATCATTTTACAAACGTAGTCCAGTCTTACGGCTCTTAGTAAAAGGCAGTGTCTCTCTCGTAGTGCAAATAATGGTTAAATTACTCAACATTAGCACAACACTAGTTCAGCATTCAGCCAATAAGTCTTAGTTCGCCTGGATTTAAAATTTTCGATGAGCAATTAACTCAAGTAACAGGGTCAATTGCCTACAAGCAAAGTTAACGTTGCCCTTGACAATATTCTTTAGGACGGATCAGTTGAAAGGAACACGGTTAATGTGTATACATGCTAAAATTTAGGAAAACATGTAATACAGTTAACACACAAATATCGGTAAGTACCATCTTTATTCACAAATATAATAGTTTGATTATGTTTCAACTTTTCTGCCTGTTCACTGGTAACAGAGACAGGGTAAATTTACTATTAACTTTTATTGTAAAGTAATTAGCTTCCTTCGCCACGGTCTGACGTTTATGACTACACGCTCAGGATAGCGGTTAAATAGTTATTATGCATTTGGTTCCTTTCATTTTGCAACCAGGCTATACTTTACAACTTTAAAACTAAATCCCCTTATCAGCCGTTAAAATCAATGTAACTATGCTATTGCTTTTCTTTACAACTGATGTCACCTTTCGATTAAATGCTAAGTGCGATTGATAACGACAGCTATCGAAGAAAATTCTCTCTTTATCTTGTCGCTTCGTAGAGACGAGCTTTTGAGACAAACCAACAGGCTTTGTTTAAGTTCTGAATTTTGTTGAATATTGGTAATACAGGAGCTAGCATCTTTATTTTAGCTGATCTCACTTCGTAATCGATAGACATTGGGTTGTAATTTTAAATTTGAGTCTCTCATAATCAGTTTAGTTTTCAATTCTGCATGCTGGGCATAAATTGACTTGCAATATATAAGGGCACTTTGGTCTTTCGTTTTTTTCCTTTCTGATTATTGCATAAACGAAAATCTGCTATCTTTTCTTGGTACACGGGACCCAGTTTTAGTTTTTGTTGCGGTTGATTAGTTCGATTGTCATCTTTGTTCCGCGATGGAAAAGAAATTATGGATTCTTTTAAAGTGTATTTACTTTAAAATACGTGAGCAGGTACCTCGACAAACGTGCATGTTATTAAAAAGGACAGCAGTATGGTTAGTTTGATCGAGAGCTTGAAACTCGAGCTTAATAAAGCTATGTGTGTGGAATTGTAATCAATTTCTAAATCTCTTTTTGTTTGAAAGCCGCCGGTAGATTTAATAGTGCAAATTTTATACCACGTCTCCGCTTTTTGGTTTTCATATTCTTTGATTGGAAGGGGGAGTTTTCGTGACGATGTTCATCTCCAGGATAGGCCTTTTCAAAACAGTAAAGTAACTTGTTTTTTTTGGTTACGTTGCAATTTTTAACAAGTTATCTTGGTTTTGTGGTTAATTGCCATACAAATGTACTCATTTCTTTGTTAATATTGACGAGAAAGAGAACGTTGTCTAGACTAAACTGACCTTAAAAGGCACTTAGCAACGCTGTCGGCCGCTGCTTCGTTACATGACGCGATGGAGATGGAAACAGATGTTTATTGACTAAAATTCTCGTTCCTAAATCTCGACTTATGGTGCATAACGGATCAAAACGAAAGCAAATATCTTGTTTATCCGAAATAAGACTTAGAGACTTTCACTGTTGACAAAGCAACTTGGATCAACTTGTCATTTTCAATGCTTATGGATGTAAACAATAATTTACCCTCTTATTTTGATAGCAAATAACTGTTCAAAACAAAAGAAAACTCCCATCAAGCTACTCCAATGATAACACATTAATATCTTGAGATTTTTGCTTCTGTTACTTTGAACAGTTGGAAAATGAAGAAACGAGGATTGTTGACAAATCGTTTTTCATAATCTTGCAACCTCCGATAATTTATCTCCAATGTTATCTTCTAAATATGAATTAGAAAGAAAGCACTACTTACAGTTTCCGAGCCAGGTGCTTTTGGTCGTGAAAATGATCCACATTTTTTCCACAGCTATGTAGATAAAGTTCGAAATGAAAGCATCGCCGAACCGTAAGAGAGACCAGATCAGGTGTTCTCAAACTTTTGCCTTCGGTACCTTAAGTAAAGTTTTATCTCACCTTATCGTTTAACTAAAAGATAACAGACCGTTTAACTAAAAGTCCGTTGCTTGGTATTGACTGCAAAACCTGCGAGAGAAGATGAGGAGGGAGGGGGTGGTTGAAGGTAGTACGGTCAGCCCTAATTGAAGAAATTAACTTGATTTTTCAAATTCCAGCTTTGCCTCTTAGTATTCAGATTTTTACAAATTATTATTGAGACTTGCTCTGATCCCTTGCTGTTCAACGATCCACATTTTGACATCCTGCCTTTTCAGTGATTCCTTTGACCCTTGAAAGTTGATACTGACAACTTTAAGAACCTCGGACAATTAAGATATCTTTAACATTATAGTTAGTTTGCACAGCATGATGTCAGGTCCAAATGAAAAATGATGCTCTACTCTATAAGACTTGAAAGGTTAGAAAATTATGTTCTAAAACTGAAGGCATATACCAAGTTAAAAGGAAAGAACGGTCACAAAAGACATCTGCAGTCGTAAAGCTAGGAAGAAATCGTAGTCACATGAGTTACTGGAGGACTATCAAACAGATTTTACTTATTTGTTTGACAAATCAATTTACTTCAAATTGTAGACTTCAATTATCTTTGATTTGGACGACGAAGGAGGTGCGGGAGCTAAAACAATAATAGAAAGCGAGATGGAAGAAGGTGAAGGAGATGTCGAACGACTTCAGTCTTGCAGTCTGGAAATTTGAGTAGGGATCGTTCTCTTCTCTAATTGGCGATAAAATCAAACCCAAATCTTTCTAATGTGGAAGAGAACGACAAAAAAGAGAAGACACAGTGATGCTATCCAAAAATTAAATTTGTTAACCGAAAAAGTATTAGAAGCGTGAGGGTGACAATCTAAACAGAAACACTATTCGTTTTTGAAGTCATTGGGAAGTTAGTGAAATGGAGTTGTTTCCACCACTTAGTTTGTAAGAGTGATGCTCTGTGCTATATGAGATCAAAAATGAATTGAAAATTCAATATATAGGGTTGTCGCTTTGGACATGATTAACATTTCAAGTGCTTTGACTGTAATATTGAGGTCATCTGTCATAAAGCTGCTGGCAAAAGAGGCAAGAAGGTATGCACTCTCGTTTCAATTGTTACATTAATATACAGTGTACCTGGACGCAAACACTTTAGCTTTCGAGTCAAATGGAGCTACAGTAGAAGGAACGATGAAATCTTGATATGTTTTCATTTCCATTAGACCGAGTAAATTCTCGAAATAAAGTTGTTTCCATGCAACTGAGTGATGTACATAGAAGTATATTGTTTAACACTACAACATTGAACTTGCAAAACGAGAGGATATAACGAGTCTCATTCGGTCTATAATTCGCTTAATATCTTTTCAAAATAACCGTATTCTCCTGGCCATAATAGCAATACGTTTTATGGTCATGATAATGACAGATAATGAGAAGAACTGGCTATCGTCTTTTTTATCCCAATTAGTTATTGTGCTGTTGAACTTCTTCTGACAATCATAACTTTACTTCTGTTCTTTACACAAGACCACCCCGCCTACTTCTTTACGGAACTACTTACTAACAATTAGCAATAGTACTAACTAAGTATACCACTCATGGCCCAAAAGTGACATTAACCAATGCCATACTTAATTTCTGTTATTTGCATAACTCATACACCATAAATTATTGAAAAGTGAAAACAATTATTGTTTTGTCCATAGTATCCTTGTGTTTTTGCATTAATAGGGAAGGTGATGTCACCCATGAGGATTGTTACTTAAACGAGCATATTTCTTAACTTAACAATTGCATTTTAGATAATTGCCCAACGCGGAATATGGATGGCGAAATATTTTTCGCTGCTGTAAAGGCAACACTGCACGGGGGGCTTTTATTGTGTTTCATGAGGGGTGGGGCAATGATAACTAAAAGCTTAGTAATACATTTAATAAACACGACTATTGTTTTAAGTTTGTAAGGCATGTTTCGGATATACCTTATCCATCATCAGTTACAGATTAACAGCAACATTACAATTATAAGTTCAAATACTAGTAGTATATTACAATAATACAAAGGTAGAACATGTGTTTAGATAATATTACAAGAGACGAAACACCTAAAGGGAATACAGTAATCCAGAACAGTAATAAGCGGGAAATATAACAATACACAAAGTCGATAAAGACACAAAACAAGACAGAAAAAAACGGCAATGGATCTATGATAGAGAAAGTGACAAATTAAAATGGAAAAGCTATTTATTGAGACTGGGTTTCTCCCAGGTGATGTTCAACGCCTCTTTGATTTTGAGGTGAGAAGAACAACTAGCAGAGTCTAGAATACTAAAGCAACTCGTATCAGAAACTTGCCTACAAGATTCCGAACTCAGCAAATGTTTAAGTATATGTGAGTTCCTATCGCTAACCAAATGTTCCTGGACACGTCTAAAGCAGTGTCGGCTCGTTTCATAACTATAGCTGCAATGTAGTCATGACTAGTTTGAGACTTGATACAAAGTCACTAAGGATATTCACGGGTTGTTAACATACTGTGACGTAATTTTTCCAATAAAAGGCATCTGTGATCATTTCTGACAGGAATGTGAATTAATGAGTGAGTGAATAGAGCCTTGTTGAAGCGCCTATCGTAGACTTTCGTCGTTACCAGTCCTTTCTATCTCTGAAAAAATGGGTTTCTGTTTTATGCAAAAACCTATGTCCTACCTAAGCATAGAAAAAATCCTTGCCCTCTAGTTAAGACCAACCTGCACCACTATTTTCATCCCAAAATAATATTAACGAGTAGTTTACGTGGCACCGGAGAACTGTGACAGAAGATGTGCCTAAGAGCGTACCTCTAGGGAAATTTTGAAGACTTATAACTATCTTCACTTATTTTGATTTATCCATAATTACACCTCAGTAAAAAGAATTGTATCGTGATACCAATGTCGACCATCTAAATAATCTTTTGTCAAAGCTTTGTTTGGTGAGAAAACAAGACTTATACATGCCAAAGCATATCTTGTTAAATTGGTGATTAAGGCAAAGTATCACCAACGTGCGTCATGAAACTATAATGATATAAATAATTTAACTTAGGAAGATCATATACGACCTTAACACTGACAATTAGTACACGTTTATTGGAATTCCACATTTTTACATTGTCTTGGAGCTGGTGCGTGAACATTAGAACTGACTTAACATTGCTATCTCAGAACGAATATTGGACCAAACTTGGAAATCAGCAAAAAATATTTCATGCTAAGGTGTCTTTGAATCGTCACTAAAAGGTTTGTATACTTTTGCCAGATGCCATTCGACAAAGAAGGGATAGATTACGTTAGAAAGTTTCAAAACCAAAATAATTAGTTCATGTGGATTGATTAAATATGATCTATATATTGTTTGTCCTCAGGCTTCAGTTCCGTAACTATTTTTTAGCTCAGGGAAGTTTGAATTGAAATTTTTGTAGTTGAATTCACGTTTTAGCACATGTTTTGTTTAGATTTGAAATGCAAGCATACTTTCTTAATTAATTTTCGGAAAACTCGATTGATTAACTAGAAAGAGCTGATTCCGATATGCAGAACGTATTTTTATTTTTTGTCTTTACGGGCAAATTTTATCTTAGCTTATTATTTAGACAACTAAAACATCAGTAATCTCCTCTTTTTGCCACAAAGGATTTCCTTGAAACCATGACTGCAATCATTAACTTGTCCAACATCCCATTAACGACAAGAAATCCGATTTCCAAACCACCTTACCTATATACTTATGCGCAAACTTTCTTAATCTCCTGACTGTGGCATCCTCGTTATGAATTTGTATTCAAACTTGCAAATGGTGGGGTTATGGCTCATAAGTGATGTGTGATCTGTAATTCCTAGTTAGCCGCTAGAATGTATGACATTTCGGCTGCATTCAGATTTAGCGAGTAGAGATTTCCAATCGTATCCGCAACTACTCCAAAGTTAACATATGCAGACTGTAGTAAACATATGCAGACTGAAAAACGTGGTGAAAATATCACATTGTGCCTTATCTGTTAAGGGAAGTATGTAGTGCAAAGTGATTTAAAATGGTGGCCCAATTTCTCAGAAACGTTTTGAATAAACGTCAAATACTTTCAAAAAAGATATATCTACTTTACTTTATCATGAAAAGAAATGGGATTAATTTGATCATGCTACCGTCTCTGCTTTAAAAGAGTTCAAAAGACTTCAAAGTTGCCGTGTTTTTTAATGTTAAGCGGTGTGAGTATTATTGGGGCTGGGTATCATCTTATCTTAAATTTATTACGTATGACCCTTCCTGCTTTGTCCTTAACAGACCCTTGATTGTAGATCAGTTGACAATTTAGTCACAGCTTTGTAATGTCAACTGTGGGCCCCTGGGGAAGTCACTGCTTGACGCATTATAAAGGAATTTGGGGATAGAAGCATCATATCCCTCATCATACTCGCATCATACTCGAATCATCGTACTCGCATGATTATTTATTTTAAGTTTTCAGTTTACTTAAGAGTCAAGAGAATTGCATTTTCAACATCACTATAATTATAGTCTTAATTCTGTTCTTTATGCAAGACCACCCGATCTACTTGTAACTGTAACTAGAATATACCGTGGTAAATGGATACGTTGCAGGTATAAAACGCATGCCGCGTATAGACAGACACACAATTGAAAAAGAGGACAATTAGTTGATTGACCAATATTTTTCGACCTTACTTATTGAGCCGTTTAGTTTAGTAGGAAAGATGTCTGGTTAACAGTCGAAGAAACGTCAGGTTGTCATAGACACATCTCTACTTCTCTAGAACATAGAGTGTTTTATCACAATGCTGTTAGACAACATAGTTGCTGCCTGTTTTGTTGAACGTACTGTTATTCATATTCAGCGCACTGGATAGTTGTTACTACACAATAAAGTTTAAATGATATCGATCCTTTATTTACATTTTCATGCTTAGGCTCATTACTCTACTTAGCATCTACTTAGCTACCTGTCTTACTTTTAACACTAACCTGCTTGCTAATCCTGTGTCTCTGCTAATACCTAACATTATATTAAGTTACAACACAACTCCACTTGTACATTGTAGTTTCGATACCTTGTGCTAGTGTTATATTGTTGTGACTTTTAAGCCACAACGAACCCTGATTCTATTTACAATGCAAAAAAGCTAAGATATAAAGAGGAGATCCTCAAATATTACACGACTCAATTACTTCTTAAACACATCCAAAAATTGCGACTAAACTACAAAATCTGATTCACTTTTTAAACCTGTTGGATTTCTGTAGTCCAAATATATCAGGCAATAAATATAATTCAAATTTCTTAACATGCTATTATTAATACATATGAGTCAATTTTAAGTAATAATTCTACGTTTTTACATAAGAGCCTCTGATTGAAAGTGAGCTTATCATTATGCAATTCATAGTCTCCGTGCAAAAAGTCATGACCGTGAATTTGTGGCATGGCTCGATCAAACATTATTTCTAATTCACAAGGTTGAATCAGCCCAAAATCAAACTTAATTGACATTGGGAAAAAACATGACCGAATTAAATTCCAACATATGTTGACATTGAAACTTCCAGTTATAAAGTTGTCGTTTTTTTCTCCGCTATTGATATCTGATAAATGTCAGTTCATTAGCTCTTTGACCTTTACGGAATGAATTTCGTAGGATTATCGGTAATATTGTTTCACTGGACGATTTTAAGCAGCAGCATACAAACTGTATTTTTAAAATCGCCTTGAAAGTCTGCGACATGGCACTAAAAACATACTTAAAAGCTTTTTTCGTCTGACACTCTTCAGAGTATGAAACGTCAAAAGGAAAGTACATGTATATGGCAACCTATTTATACAAAACATGTAGCAAAACAAGAAAGGAAACAAAGAAAGAGAAAATGAAGAAACCAAACATTATTGACATAAATTGTTAACATTATTAACATAAATGTAAGAATTGTTTCCAAGACTAGGAAGATCTTCATCCATTCACAAGGATTGTGTACCCAGCACACAAAAATCTTCGTAGTATATGAACTTTTGTGCCGATGTGAAGCTCGGTATGTAGGTCGCACTTCTCAAAGATTGGGCGACAGGATCAAACAACATGTTCCAGCTACTGTACGTCCTTTCATCTAAGTGTATTGGAGTCTGTCTACATTAAAACAAGAAAACCAGTACTCTGTAGGCAGAAAGAGTTCATTTTTTCACTTGGACTCCTCAAATAATGTTTTGTTTCATCTCCTCTTTCTTTGTTTCCTTTCTTGTCTAGCATTGGCCAGTTTTGCTACATGTTTCGTATAAATAGGTTGCCATACACATATATTTTCCTTTCTGACGTTTCGTACTCTGAAGATTGTCAGACGAAAAAAGCTTTTAAGTATGATTTTAGCGCAAATGTCGCAAATTTTCAAGGCGATTTTCAAGTTTTATACCACAAAAAGATTGTCCAACTGTATTTTTCTAGCCTTTACTTGACAAGACACATTGTTACTTTTTCTAAATATTTCTAATTTCGTGGAGGTTCTTCTCCGGCAAATTGTCTGAGGATTTATTAACTAGGCCTCTCACGATTAATCGATTACAAATCTTTGTAATTGATTAATCTATTTCTCAACGTTGTGCACGTTTTTAGTGGATAATCACAGTTAATCATAACAATGTTAACGACTAGGCATGCACTTCCGATGGACAACGAATTCCGCGCATCTTATCAGCTCTCACACATGGAGTCTAGTGATATACAGGACCATATTAGTACCCTCTCCTTTACAGCTGCATCTGCTAATATAAAACACGAGACATATAAATTGATTAATACGATATTAGTAGTGCTATAACTATAACGTTTTAGCTTATTTTATCTTGCTAACTTTTTTCATATAAAAATCCTCTGCATAGCCCTAAGCTTAAGTACTCCTTGTACGGACATTACTTCATGATTTATCACAGCTTAGTTTGTCCTTTATTAATTAAACCCCGGCATGTTTCAAACCTGATGTTCTTCACTGTTCCTGTCTTTCTAATGAATATTCTCCCTCGTCAACAAGGCCGAGATATCAGGGTGGAGTGTGAGATGTCTGAGATTGAAACGATTCTTTATAAAACCGAAGTAGTTATTTTACAGGGCCGTAATTCCTGGGAGACTAGGGGGGCTTAAGCCCCTTTCCAATATTTTCAGTGGTGCCTAATAATTAGCCTATGTCTACACACTAAGCTTTAGACTCCTTTTCTTCATAATTCATATACGAGAGGACAATGAGCAGGCCATCCTAATGTCACTCAGAAACCCTGAAAAACTTTAGAAAATATGAAACTTAGATTCTCTTTGTCTAGCCCCCTCAATAATTCAATGGAAATCAAGGGCCTGTGGTAAAATCCCTGTTGATCCATTGTGAAGACCCCTTGCTAGCAAATGAGAAACCCCGTAGAAGCACATGGCCATTGGTTTTTGCCCGGTGCTACCACCTGACGGACGATATCGAGTTCAGGGTTGACGCGTTTTTAACTAGATAACTTTTTTACAAGTTTGCTTTTATATTGACTATTAATCGATTAAGATTAGATTATGGGTCATAGATTAATCGATTATGATTTTTCTAATCGTGAGAGCCCGTTTCACACATAACATTTTTGTATTCTGAAATGTTCACATCCCACAAATGCTTCCTGAGTTTTTATACGGCACAATGCATCGTTATATTACATAGGCAGCTAAAGATATTGTAGTAAGTTAACGACCAAGTAGTACATTTCGTCCAACTCACCGTCACAACTTGGGTCTATTTTCTACAACGCATCTCACAACATTGCAGTGCCTACAAGTGTTCCCCAAGGTTTTAGTTGTAATATAACTAAGGTTTTTACCACTTCTCTGACCCTCACCTTCCTGTGGCCTATAGATCGAGAGCTAGTGTGCAGTAGCCTGCAAAAACTTTGCATTTCTTACAAGAATGACGCAAAAGTTACTGAACTCTTAGAGTGCAAAGCGTCAGCCCACCCTCAAGCTATGACGTGCAAGGTTCCTTATAAATGACTTCAGTAATCAACAGAAGATTGGGATACTTCAAATTGATACTAAGAACTCACCGGCGATGCTCCCTTCAATCCTTTCCATGTGAGCAACAGCCTGCATTGAATCTATATACAGCGACGACGCACGGGGTACGGCAGGTACGGCCGCCGCCGTACCAGAATTTTTCCCATTCTCGTCGGGTTAAATCTATTTTAGGCAGGCCCGTAGCAGCTATTGCTTGTTTGCAGACATCTCGTCGGTGCATGTCGTTAAGTTCGTCGGTTACTCGCTGCACTCCCATTTCTGGCCGCACCACTATAATGTGGCGTGCGTCGTCCCTGATATAAGATCGTCGCTCAAAACCTTCAGCTCTCAGTGACGTATATACTTATCGACACTTATAGAACAGTGTTAAATGTTATTTCATAGTTAAAAAGTTTGTTTCAAAATGAAAGTAAAAACACAAAATATTATAATTGATGGATGTATTGAATTCACATACAAAAATAATTGAAATTCGAGTTTGATATCTTCAGAAAGATCAAGGCTAAGAGACCAAAGAAGTCTGGCTTATACGTAAAGAATAAACGTTAACTATTTACATCACACATGGGGTAGACAATATAACGGATGAAATAAATATGTTGCTGATACCACATAGACATACGCTATGGTCAAGGTAGAAAAGCAGATAAACGGAACTTGGAATTCATGTCAAGTCGCGAATGACGTTACATTCATAAGAGGAAGAGAACATTCTATCTCGCTGTTCATTCGTTTAGAAATCGTTGGCAGGACTGCTGAAATCCGACTGTAAAACCTCATAACATTTCAATGCCCTACGTTTAATGTAAATTCTTAGTGAAATGGTAAAACAAATATACTTCCTTTATCCATTCAGCTAATTAAACGTGACTTGCTTAAACGATGTGACGAGTAAATGGCAGGGAACTATACCTAAGATGAAGCAAGTGAATTCTTCATAGTTCGTCAAATTATGAACTACAAGCGAGAGAAGCAAAGACTCTTTTTAAGATACTTATTGGGTGATAAATGTCAAATTCCTTATTAAAGGCAGGGTCCCTGCATGAATGTCCAACTGCCACATAAAATAGCGGCTTTAATTTAAAAGTACAACGGTCTTACGGATGTCAGCACGACCAAGCGTCTATATTTGAAAGGAAGACTTTTTAACTTGCTTGCTACATGGACCAAGGCAAAATCTGTCCGACAGTATAATGTTACAACCTCACAGCACTTCATAGCAAGGCTCTTGAAAAAACTACGCAAGAGCAAGACTCTTAAAAACGATACAATAGGACAAGACACATGGAAAACGGTACAAAAGGGCAAGACACATCAAAACGGTACAAAAGGGCAAGACTAGCACGAATGTCTAATTACATGCAGGTTGACAAGAGTAACTTGTGAGTACATCTAATATAAATATATCAGCTTACAGGAAAATAATAACAAGACCGTAAAGGCAACTTTTCTCCACAAAAAATATTCAATTATTGTTATATAATCCATGTAAAATTTTCGAATACCACGACGTTTCAATATTTTCCCCTAAATATCCCCGCCCAGTTGACAAACACTCACAAAATTCACCTAAATCTATCAGCCTTTTATCGCTTACACAGATATAGAGTTAAAGAACTGCAAATTTCCAGTAAGCCGATTTTATCCTCGATGGAATGTATTCACTATGCAACCTACAGAGCTTGACACAGGAAAAAACGACAATTAACTATGCCACGTCTGGGTTGGCTAACTTACAACCTGCCTTACCAAATGGCATACTTAGGATAACGCGACTCTCGACGGCAAGGATGATTAAAAAATTTATGACTTGGTTGGAGATTGAACCATGAAAATTAAGAGTTGCGCTATTCTGGTAAACACTGCTTAGGTAAAAAGTTTCTGAGACCGAGCTTCTTAAAAGTCTTATACTTCATCAATTTCGTACCCTAGCCTTTTAGACCGGAAAGTCCAACCGCCATGCATTTTGACGCTAATATCTCTAACGGGCTAAAGTTTTGCGCTAAATAATTGACGGGTCTGGGTTCTAGGGACGTCTTACACGATAGAAAGCTTGGAGTAAAAGGGAACTGTTTTAACATTGTTTAATTTGTTATCAATAAACGAATTTTCAACTCCCGTTACTATCTATCTTAACACTTCACGGCTTTATTAAAAAGCTTCTGTAACAACCCCTACATAGTAAATGCAGTTGATAACTTGGCCCTTGTTAATAATCAAAACTATTGCTTTAAAGACAAACCAGAGAAATTATTGGACATATCACGTACAACACAGACGGCAAGGCGGGAAGCCAAAGTTTAACTTCTCCTACAGTTATATATACTTCACAGTAAGACAACACTAACATGAAATGGAGTCAACTCTTGGAACGTTAGCGCTACTGTAGTTTCTTTCTACCAGACTCCCCAAGCGATAGCATGTGCCAGACGACTGCATTATCATTACGAATAGTAGCCATACTTTACAAACATCCGGCGCCAGCACCAGAGACAGCATGGCCCCTGCCGTTTTCTTTTTCTCTTGCTCTGGAGATCAGTGGTCACTGTTTCCCATTCTTTATTTAGATTATTTATGTTGCTTTCCAGAATGTCATGGGACACTCCGTCGACATCTTCAATAAGTTCATTACCGATACTATTTACTCTCTCTAATGCAGTCTTTTTAAGCGGTTCTTCGACACATTTTGCCTGTGAAAGGGAACCGAAGTTGTTTAGACAAAGCGATATAATATCAATCTATCACAAAGTCAAATGACCACGACTAAGGGAAAGAATGCATCAAATTTTTCACTGAGTCGCTCGTAACACGGTCGAATGACCACCATCAAGGTAAAGAATATATCAGATTTTCACTTAGTCGCTCACAAGAACGTCGAATGACCAACAATAAGGTCAACGACTAAGGCAAGAGAAATACGACAGTTAAGCATGAAGAGTGACCAAGAAGACAGAAGACAACGATATGTTTTAGAAAGTATGAAGATTATAAACCAAACAAAGGCATTGAGTAGCCACTAAGTTATAAAGTTTAATGACAGAAGGTACTTGAGTAAAACTTCCTAATATGCAGAAGCATTCGGTCAATATATGGACGAGAGTTGAAAGATAGTCCATCGACATCTGATTGGAGCAATGGTAAAATTTTTTACAGAAGCAATCCAAACGACCAAATATCATGGCGATGACACAAAATTCTAAGTAGATGCCATGTCAAGCCAACTGCATCTTGATTCTATCAAACATTTAAACTAACAAATAGTCCTAAGCATATCTTATTATATTCTTATTTCTTCAGGCTTAATAATGTCTTTCACAAACAAGTAGCAGGAACGCATACAGCAAAAATATTAATAAAGAACAACGCACCTCGATTTTGGGAATTAAATCCTTGACGACATCCTCGGTTACACTGTCAGTGTAAAAGTTGAGAACAGTTTGCGTATCATCCAACCACATTTTCACTTCCTTCATGCCTTCTTCTAAATTTCGTAGTTTATTTCTAGCTTGTTGCAGCTGCAAGAAAGCAAAATTTCCACTCATCACACATTAAACTCTTTGGCAAAAAAATTAAATATGAACTTTACCCAAGGAATTGCGTTCATCATTCCTGGCAAATGAAATACGACAAATTTTGTTTCCTATGGAGGCACATACTAGATATCCTTATACAACATGGGTCATCCTGCTAAACGCATGAACCCCCCTTTACTATCCTATGAGCAATGTAAGTAATGCCACAATCGTTTACCTGCTTGTGATTGCGTACTTGTTGAACCACAGGATTTATCAATCTAGTCCCACATCAAGAAAGAGATTCAAACCATTGACCAAATGCTCTTTGAATAGTTTTTCACAAGAAATCGCGTCCTTGTCATTATCCCCATCATGAACCATGTAGATTCCGTAAAACCGAGTAGATTCCTCTGATTTCTACAAGCTAATCTACACAAAACATGTAATATCTTACTACTCTTATAGAAATGAAAGTCTCCCTATTTCTAGAATACGTCAATAAACGGCTTTGGCAGATGATAACAACAATCAGCAGGGTTTAACTTTGATACAAAAGCAAGGAAACATTGACAACAAAAAGACGCTGAAACAATACTACATATAAAAAAAATACCTTGCTTTTAGATTCGAGGATCTTCTTCACAACCCCATTCCAGCAATCGTGGATTTCAGCCACCTGAGACTTAATGTTATTTACTGTTGGACCTTTGTTATCGATGAAGTCCATTAATGAATTGGCTGTATCATGGAGCTGTCCCACCTCGTCCTTGTGAAGTTCCATATCCTTATTCATTCCCTGTAAAATTCAAGTAAAAGTCCTAACATAATTAATATCTTGGTATACCTAGATACAAGTCGCAAAAGCGTATTTCACTAGGGGTGGATCCAGCATAAATCTTGATATAATGTTGATATAGAGAAGTCCTTAGTTACCGACAACAAAAACTTGAATTACCTGGTAATTAAGGCCGAACTAGTGATTGACAATTCCCAGTTTAAGCCCGTACTCTGAATTTCGTTTGACAATAAGGGGTGTTCCCGCCAAAAGTGAGCACCCTCAAATTCGAAAGCCGATTGGCTCTTGCCATCTCCATCTGGGGTGCTCAAGTCTGTCACTAATTCCTTAATGGCAGTTTTGAAATGACTAACACTCGGACCAGGGGGTGTTCGAGTGCTTGCATTTACTCAGAAATGTACAATTTGGTCCGTGGATTAACCAGATGTCAATGACCAGAAATGGCAATGGAGATTCACTACGAGAAGACTACCAGATGTAAATGTCAAGGAGAAGAGACGAAGCAACATCAAAATTCGTTTACCATTCAATATAAGGCGGACATTCAGTCGGTGCCAAAACAAATACAAGCATTAAACCTTACTATTAGGAATATGAGCGATGCTCGGGCACATATAGCACCCCCCAGATCCGCCATCGTCTCACTACTGTAAAACCACGGTACAAATGGTGAAATTGATAGTCAAAGTCTTGTTTCTTTGCTACACATTGGAGCAAACTATTGATTTAGACATACGTATGCGATGTTTATACGAAAAACTTCCATACCAAAAATCCTTAAAACGAAAATCAGCTTTAAAATACCATGCACAAAAATTCAGCGTTTGATGACCTGTGGCATTTTTTGTTCTAGACCCGGTTAACACCAGTAAAAAAGTGGTACACCGCTGTTGTAACAATGGACTATAATTTTAATTCGGCCTCGAGACGGAAAATTACCGATAAAATCATTAAGCAACATGCTCAATTCAGTATATCCATGAACTTCACAGTAATTCTTAAATTGTTCGAGGCTCTCTATGGCTCCTAATGCCGCAACGTAGGGATTTATGCGTCAGCTTATGACATTCTTCCGAAATACATTCACATGTAGTAGTCATTTATTTATTATGTTTTTAACTCCCTCTTAAAATTGCTATGCCAGCTATAGAAAGGTAAATTTGATAGCAAAATTCAGTGTTTGGTATCCGATCCGTACCCGTGTGGATCCACAGCAGTCGTAGACCTCAATTGGAACATACTTAACCAGGTACACCTTGGAGAGCAATCCTTAAGTGGTACGGATAGCCCTTCCATGTCGCTACAGATCCAGTAGTTCCAGTGTAAACGGAAAGCCTATCTGTGCTCATTGTGGTACGGATCCGTTTACATCAGTGCTAGTTAAATCAGGGCTTTAGTACGTTCTTAGATTCTTACACCAGATGGGATTTTAGGGATGCCACTTCTTCAAGACAGTTGGGTTCAGTTAGTTTTGCTTATCAATGGTCTTTTTCTCGCAATGACAGCGATTAGAACTCACATCGACCAGCTTGCATGATAGTCACGTTATCCACCAAAGCAAGACGGGTCAGATAAAGAATAAGCAACATATTAAAGTCACACTGTCTTTTACGTCTTACACATAACAGAGCACACATTTCAGATTTATGGTAAACACAAGTACCTGTAACTCGTCAAGTCTGCTCTGAACTGAATTTTCATCCTCCAAGTCCACCGGAGACCATGTTTTAATTTTTTCTTCTTTCTCTTTGAGTAAATTCAAGAGATCGATTTCCTTCTCTTTGAAAGTGTTCCAAGCAGTTTTGCAATCCTCTAGTGTCATCAAATGCCCTTGTAACCAGTCACTTATTAGCGTCCACTCCCTTTCTGCTTCCATCATACTACTTCGTGTCACTGTGTCAAGAATTTCTTCAGTCAATGGATCGTTGTAACTGATAGGTAACTTCTTTGAATTACACTCGCTCTCCAATCCCTAAAAGAGTAAACACAACAGAAAATTTACGGACACGTACATCTCAAAAGACTATACGACCTACGATATGCGCAAAAACATTATCTGTCCATACCTGTCTATAATGGGCACTTGCGGTCCCATTATGACCAGGTGTGCAATAATAACAACAGCGACTAATGTTTTTACAGAAAAGGCATCAGAAATGAAAATCCGACCTTATTTCATGTGTACACTTGTCAGATTTATTTCTCGATGAAGTCATTAGCGTCAGTTTGTTTTAGGTTTTTCAGTTTCCTGCCTGGGCTCTACCGATTAAATCATGTTCAGTATATCTTTGTACTTCAAAGTAATTCTTAAAATGTTCCAGGCCTTCTATGGCCCCTAATAGCGTAACTAAGGGATTTATGAGCCAGCTTATGACATTGTTCAGAAATACATTCACATGAAGTAGTTATTGATTTATTGTTTTTAACTCCCTCTAAAAATTGCTGTGTCCGCTATAGAGACGTGAATTTCATAGCAAACGTACCATAGTTCCAAGCAACAATGTCAATTGCATCGAGGTTTTTTGCATGACAGTAACCATAATGCGGTCAGTGTAACGAAAATCTGTCTTCTATAACCAGGTGTTGGCTGTCGACAGGATTTACTGTAGTATGTCTGATAAGCTAGGCCTGGTCTTGCGACAATAAATGTCAAGGCTGTCATCTTCAATCATCCGATTTATTAATGAAAAGAGGATATAACTATCGACCATGCTACCTGGAACTGCCATTACTGCCATTTACTCGGTAAACGATAGCAGGCTAAAGTACAGGCTATAACAGGAATGACAGTTAACAAAAGTTACATTGGAAAAACAGCAGTTTCTTCCTCAATAACATGACAAAAACGCCTCTAAGTAAGAATACCACAGAATCCGACATTTACGTTTAGCAAAAACAAACTCCCAGCCTTTCACATAGGCCACTAACACAGATAAAAAATTGTGCCTGATTTTGGGAACAAACAAACATTATCCACATGCAACTTGTCTACTTTTGCCGACGCAAATGGGAATCTTAATAGAGCCTTCTCCGAATGCGTAGACGACTCGGTCGTCACCCAAATAGACCTTGCTCGGATTACGGGATTTCACATAGTTTCCGGGACTTTCCCTTGAGTGCGTCGTATGTCGTGATTGCTGTTTTTACCATCTGCAGTACTGGCAGTTTTAATGCTACGTAACATTATCTGGCTAAAATTTACCAACCTTAAATTCTTGAATTTGTGTCTTCAGCGCCGCAATGTCCGGTCCAACGACTGCACCAACCGATTTTTGTTTCTTCATCGCCCGAACCCATTCCCACAAGTCTTCTATTCTTCCTTTCATCATTGCTTTGATAACTCTGCGCAAGCTACGTATAATTGAAAGTGATAGCATGTCATATTTGCTTTATGTTTCCATGTTGATTTTTTTACATCGCACTTAACAGATATAACAATAAATAGGCTTTTAAAAAACTTCCTAGAAAAGTTTGTCTTCATAACTCTTTAATGTAACTTTATTCTTGACAAACCAGTTAAATTTTTCTGCAACACAAACTTCATGTTCCTTGGGAGTCACTGACTTTGCGTAGAGAAAATTAAAGCTGAGGTAAGATACACAACGTTGCATAAAATAAAACATTTAATATTAAAACATAAAATAAATTTCATTTACACGAATAACACCCCGGTGGAAAATCTATTCGATGTACACAACAGTAAATGAACCGAATGTGATCATAACCTTCGGATATTATATTCACTATTTCTTTTAATCTAACAGGCAACGTTGACCACGAATGCAGGCGGACTGTTTGGATTCGATAACATGTCGGAAATAAAATAGATCACCTTGCAGACGAAGTCATATGTACACGGAAAGCATGTCAAAACTATAAAGAAATACGCGATCCTGTATAAATGTACGACTACCTGCCTTATTACTGGAACAGTTGGATGTCCTTATATTCTTTACCAAATGGAATCGGTCTATATGTAACACAAAAAAAATTTCCTTCGTCTGGAAGCAGTGAAGGCGAAAATCACAAGTTTCTTTAAAATAGAACAGTTGAACCTACCCTTTGCTCTCGCTCATAGCATGGTTTGATACTTCAATCAACTGATTAACGATCTGGCTATTTTGATCCCTTAGTTCGACTTGGTCATCCTTCTTTAAAATATTTTGTGCAACAATATCATTTATGTCTAACGTTAACTTTTCTGCATCTTTGTGGTTTCTGTCTAACTCCTCGATGTTCTCCTATACACATGTAAAAATAGACAAATAGTTTCAAAACGACACCTTGCGCGATACGCACAAAACAACGAGTGAATTGCTACTCTGCTAAAAGCCCTGGGCAGATACAACGTAGAAGATACCACATATTCAGTCAAGAACCTATTCAAAACATTCAAAAGAGGCCATTACAAGAGACCGACTCGCGCAAGAGGCCATTTGCTAAGCGGATCTTTTAAGACTTTCGTGTTTCTATCTAGCGGACACAAAATTTGCCCGAAGAAGAAAGGGTCTATATGTTGATGAATGCCGTGAACTAGATACTTGACTCTAGCATTCCTTGACTTTCATAGACAGCCAAAACGCATGATCGAATGTCTTAATAAATACAATAAGTGGTGGTATGGTGGTACAATACACCAAAATCGAGAAACAAAAGAAAAACATAGCCTACACCAAAAATCGTACCTGATTGATTCTAAAGGCCTCCAAAGCTTCATCAAGTTCCTTGACATCTTTTACGGGATCTATTATCCTTTCGCTCATCTCCTCCAAAGTCTCGGTTAGATCATTTATCCTTTTCTTGATCAATGTTATAAGGGCATTGTAAAGGCTGGGTGGACAATGGTTAAAAATTAAGAACAAACGTACAAAAGAGATCCAGACATGAAAAGTGTGTCTAGTCACTGTTTCGTAAAATCACTACTGAAAAAAGTTTTTGAGGAAATTCTTGGAATAGTTTCATCAAGGAAACTGTCACACAAGTAAACACAAAACGACCGGCTCTTGATACAAATAACTTGTAATATCTAAGCTGGGCTTTCTCCAATAGGATTTTCTCACTAGTTATGGTTTTATCAGATATAATTTCAAAACATCACAGAATCTAGACGGCAATCCGGATCACTCTCAAAAGGTAACGGGTCCTTCCTAGGACCAATACACACCTTTTGTTACGAGGAATTTTGCGACGATACTATCGCAACTTTTCGGTAAAGTTGCTACCATACGAACAAACAAACAACAAAAATAATGGTAAAAATACATCCTTTGCTAAGACATAAACGTTGCAGTTTTACTACCCTCTAGAAGAAGACGACCATCCTTATTGGAAAATTATGATCTAAAAGGGTAAGTCAAGCGATAATATTCAAAAAAGTGTGCCATTGTGCAAGTATATAACTACTAAGGTATAAAATTAATTACGTTACTGCCCTTTTGAAGAGGAAAACGATCCATCTATAAATCTACCTAACCACAAGGCCTTAGTCATGCGACATAATTATGGTAAATTTTAAGCCACGAAAGTTGAACATTGGCGGATGTTTAAAAGAGCGGTAAAGTTACAAATTTTACATTTCATTAGTTGAAAAATAGAATTTGCTAAGAAGTGGCTGCAACAAACGCCGTTGGTTTCTGCTGCCAATCAAGCAGTCGGACTAGACGGAATGACCATTGAACACAAAAGTAAGTCATAAACGAATACCAAAACAAACACATGTGTCAGAAAGTTAATAGACTATTGTCATGATGATTTTTTTTAGCAAACTATGAACAATCCGCCAAGACAATAGATACACTCAATCCCGAGACACATGGAGCCTTCAAGAAGTCTGCCTACACATTAACTCAAGCAAAACTAATTTCCCTCGTAAGGCTTGGGTTGACCAGTAGCATATGGTTTTCAGGCACCTGCTAAAGGTGCCGTGAGGCGGATTCGATCCCAGAACCTCCTGATCAGAGCACATGCACTCTGACCACTCAGTCACTCACAAACAATCCCCAAATAATTCCCTGGTAAATGGTACACAAGTTCAGACGTTCTGAAGCAAATGAAGCGGCATCTCAGGATTAAAAGCAAAAAATCAGACCAGAGCTTACTTTTCTTTCTCCGCAGTTCCTTTCTCCGACGCTATTTGAGTGTTTTCTTTCAAGGAATCCATCTTCTCTAATAATTCACCTTTTTCTGCCTCAGGGAGAACTGAAAACCCGTCCAATTCCTGACACAGTGTGTCGAGTTCCAAAAGTTCATTTGAAATGCTGCGGAGATCTTCAGTAATTACCTATATATGTAAAACGTTAAATCATTTACACGTCAAGAATACCAAACTCCAAATGATCAAAATAAAAAAACAAAAAGGTAGATCTCAGATAGCCCTCAGAAAATACAAACAATACGACTTGTCAGTGACAATTGCACTAGATATCAACTTCCAAGCACTAAATGGCATCATACGAAAAACAGCAAGACACATATATCAAACTACTCCAGAGACCCGTGAGAGCTATGTGCCTACATTGCACACAACACTGCACATTCAAACGAACAGGGTGGGTTCTTATACGTGGCAGTCTGTGGCAACAGGGGTGTAGGTTTCATTCAAAACCAAATGCAAGCAAAACACTCCTACCTCCCCCCTCCACCCCCCATCCTAACAAACCCCAATGTGTTTTAAAGCACTGTAGAATTCACAGGTTCAGATTATAACAACGGCAACAATAAAGTGATTCTTGACTTTTCAACTACAAATAAGTATGCATAAGTATGAGTATTTTTCCTAAGAAGGCAAACTATTGGTCCAATTGCAATAAGCCTCCCCTGTCATCGGGAGACTTAACTAGAACTGATAAGTCAATGAAGCTCTTCCTCTCATATGACTCAAATACCTACAGTCCTGCTTCATGTATACGTATATCACTCACCCCAAGTTACACATAATGCCCACTTTAAGCGCACTTAATCGCTGAGCAAATAAATAACGATTATCTCTTGAAACGTCATAAAGACCAAAGAATTAACTCATTGTGACCAATGTCAAGCCTGAAAAATAAACAAAAGCGAGCATAGTCCTTTGTATACTTAATTATCAATCAAGTTAAACGTGGAAAGTTTCAAATGGCTAAATTTCTCACCTCTTGTGCCGCCAGGAGCTTTCTTAAATCAGCCAATGTCTTTTTCTCATGGTCAACTATCAAAGCTTGTTTTTCCTGGATAAGTTGTAATTTCTCTATAAGACGTGTAGTTTCCTCTTGAATTCTGTGTACCGCTAAGTCTTGAATGCTGTAGTCAAGTTTAAACGTAATTAACAGGTCACTGAGAAATGTAATCTCTACAAGCCATCAAGTTAATAAAGACCAACAATGGGCTGGTCGTCTGTTTGACAACTGCTTCAAATCAAATGCAATACTAAGTTCACTCTCACAAACAGCATGCTTGCTATTTGAGATGTAAAATGCTTCCGCCTTGCAATGACCGCTACCATGTGAGGAAGGGCACGCGGAAGCTGCCAGACGCTACACCATCAATGCTGTGAAAGCAGAATATGCCACATAAACACAAACGCTTGGTAAAAATATCTTGAGCCTGTACAACGGATGTGTTCCGTACTCTTTTAAGTCTTTTTAAGCCGCGTATCGAATTTACACCATGGCAGGATAGTGAAACGGGCAGTGAATAGGCCTTTGCTTGTCACGGACCATTGCCAAACTATTATCAACAAACAGCTTTTGTTTGCCGACGACAGTTAGCGGTTACATCCTGTCCAGTTGAGGTAGGCACGGAGAGAGTGCTCTTTGTTCTGTGACTGTTGTCTCCCAAAATTCTGTTCTGCCACACTGGTGTACGAATGGGGTTCGCAAAAGATGAAGAAGAGTTAGAGTTGGTCTATTACAGCTTTAGCCCTTCTCTTTTCAGTATAACAAGTGCCGCATCCTTGATTGAATGGATGTAAGCTGTGTGAAAGAAAAACTGTCTTGTGTGTAAATAAGCGAAGCTATCCATCGCCATAGGAACACAACAAGCTCGCATGCCACGATGCGTTGCAAAAGTCGTATTATCAGTACCGTTTTTAAAAGTGGATCGATTCTTCTCGTAACAAGCTTTTGTATAAAGTTTGAAACTCGAGAGTCTCAAATTTACTTTAATGTTACTTTAATAAACATTGAAGTTGTTGGTGCACGGTTTTTCATAAGAAATCAATAGCACAGTTTCAAGATATTTGCATAGGTTCTCCCTACTAGAAAACAAGAGAGCACCATGAATCCTATCATGTATACAGCTCACGTATGCAGGCAATGCAGATTTTTTCAGACAAATATTAGGCATTAAGTTGGTTTCATCGGTCCCTCTTATGGAAATTTCATGTTTCTTGGCACTCCTAAAATTTTCCTTTTTGTAAGTACTACAAAGAAACAGCAATACAACGCATCGCAATTCTCGGGTATTCTCATAAATACTTATAAATACTTTCCAGTGTTTTAGAAGTACTTTTGTAAGCTGTATGTCCACGGTCGTATTTACAATCAAAGTTAAGGCCTAGTTGAGAGATAGCTTATATACTTATGTGATTGTAAGACGAAGATCTTCGAAGCTAGCGGTTGGGAGTTCGAATTCGCATCAAGATAAAGAAAATATAACTGGTGACACGGTCATGGGAATCAGCTAGCCTAGTTACGAGCACGCTACCATGAAATTGTAAAAGGGCCAGGTTATGACTTATAAACGATCTTAACCACATATTGATGAATTTATCCGATAAAATGATTATTCAAACTATGCTGATTGATGGATTCACAACGAGAAGTTTAACAGTGTTAATCGTCTCCCATCCATATTAGTCATCTGCAGGCCTTTTTGTAAATACCAATAAAATAATCCTCGTCCATAGAAACAGAGCCCTTAAAATATTGACACATTATTTGACAAATCTTAATGGTCGAATAATTTCACTGCTTTGGATAAGCTTTTAACTTGATGTAGAATATGTCATGCCATCATCCAAAGGAGGTTTTTTAAAATTTTTGATATAAAGATCCAAGATATCCAGCTTATCTTTTTTTAGAGTAGATCATTAGTAATTAAACAAAGTTGTCAAAAGTGGCCAATGTTTTTAACCGCGTGAACTGGTGAAGTGGAATTCGATAAGTTAACGGATCGTACAGCATCACCAATTCAACATCAGAAGGAAGGATTGTCACTCTATCTTCCCTTTGGTGTGACAACATGGCATATCATTTGAATATATCTTCCGTGCTACGATAACATGATAATACGTCAAACTCGATCCGCGTTCTTCCCATCGAGCAATCCTTTCTTATTAACTACATACTGGAATTTTCATACACACAAAAACATAATAAATACATAAATAAATAAATAAATAAATAAATAAATATTGGATGATTAAACGATTTCACGATAACACTTGAGAATGTACAATC
>JANTCA010028869.1:26727-46463 GCA_024741275.1 Chironex yamaguchii | reverse complement strand
ATAAATAAATAAATAAATAAATAAATAAATATTGGATGATTAAACGATTTCACGATAACACTTGAGAATGTACAATCCTTGATGTATAAGAGAACAAGGAGTAGCATGATTCTTGTTTTATGAGATTTGAACCCTGGAAGGAACCTTATTCTGACAAAACGAAATGTCCTGTCCAGAGATGAGAAGCCCGGTGGTAAAACAAGTATGACCTGGTCTTATTCCAGTTTTGAACTTTTCATTGCCACCCACGGGTCCACATTGTTTCGTTGACTTGATGGTGTCTTTCGGCCGGTAAGGTGTATCACGATTCCGTTTACTTTCAAGGATAGGATCCCAAAATATATGACTTCACAAGTTGTTAATTATTTTGCTTTCAAAGTAAATGCAACTTAATCTGCAAGCTTCAGAACATTTTGATATTTCTTGACATTAACAGCGAATAATGTCTAACCTTTCTCCCTCTGGTGTACCAGGGCATTTGCTTTCGTCACGACATCATGCTTACTTTTCAAAACTTCATAATTTTATTTTTCTCGTTTTTACTTAACAATTTACTTATTCTGACAGAAGCTTCTCAAAACAACAGCTATTCTTTTAATCACCGTCGTTAACTGAGAGTCGCCCCTTTGGGACCCTCTCTAGCCAGCGCCTTTTTAAACATGTGTTGATCTTTTCTTACGCCTCACAACACCTGTTCGTCTTTTATGTTATTATGCTATGTATTGTCGTAACATACTATTTATATTTGTGTAATTAATTAATGTGTACCATAACTTATTTTCTAAAGATTTCGAAGATCTCTTAGCTGAAACGTCAAAAATACGTTTAACAAGTCATGCCTCTAAGAATTACCTGTCTGATTGTTATGTATCAGTAGACGATGTTGGGACCTGACATCACATATCATTTGCATTTTGTAATAAAATCATGGTATAGAGGTGAAAAGCATCCAAGAGCTGTCACCAGGCTCGCAAAGTGACCTTTTGTTAACATAAGCATCAAATTTGATTATACGAACCACCATCGCCACACATTCATACACACTTACTTACTTTGGGATTGTAGATATTCTCTACCTTTCAATTGTCCGACTTGCAAAGCATATAGGCTCATCGCCACGACTTATTCCAAGTAGATAAGTAGTACTGTGAAAAATCGCGTCCATCAACAAGCTCTTTAAAAAAGCATACCAAACTATCCCAGAGTTTTCCCCTTTCCTCATCCAGACTCACAAACGACATACCTCTTACTCCCATGACAAGGCTCAAGCCTAGTATGGGGTCCACACGCCCAAATTGTAATATTTTGTGAGCATTTTACAAACATTACGAAAATCTGTAGGATTGCGAGAACAGGTCGTCACGTCAGGGGAAAAGAAGAATGGCATATAGTGACAGTGTAATACAGATACAACGTCGATTTCTGGCCTAAATACACAAGGATCGGTTTGCTAACTGCCTTGAATCCTTCTACGGTGAATCTCTCTCTCTCTCGCACACACAAACACACGCACACACACGCACACACACTGTATCAACCACTGAAACCTCCCACAAATACTTCAGTAATCATTGACAATAAAAGTGTTTTTTGCAGCTGCTATACTTTCAGAAGTGAACCCGTTAACCCAGATGTTGGAAAAAATACTATTAACAGGGTCTTACCGATTAAGGGTCTTTCTGATCTAATAACATAAACATTAAATAGGTAATGTTATAACAAGCAGTAAGTCTAAGTGGTAACATACCTTGCTTTCTTGTCTTCTGCGTGGTTTAGGAGCTTGGAAAAGCTGTCTTTCAAAAGCACCGTTGAACTTTCGATTTCTGCGAGCTCTTTGTCTGAAAACAGGTTTGTGGCTGAAATTTCCTCGCTGTATTTTTGAAGTAATTTTACCCGTGGCTTTAGTCTGTTGAGTTGATTGATGAACTCCTGGAACGAGAGAAAGTTCTGTAGTTTAGTATACATGATGGAAACGTAACGAAAAAAAACTAACACCTTGTTCTACACAGCTGATAACGATAACATTGGTAATCATCTGTTTTTGACTGCCACAAATGGTCTCAACGGACTCATCAGCTGATTCCTATTGTAGTAATGAAAGAAAAACTGGGAACCAATGGCGGGAATTGATGGCAGGCGCCGTCCACTCGCTAAATTATTGAAATTCCATAGGGAGCGTCGGGAAAGAAGTTCGGACAGTCTTTGTTATATTGATGGCATACGGTTAGGAAAAAGCTAAATGATCAAACAGTTTTAAGTATCAAGACACAAAATGTACGAAATGTACAAAATTGACCCCCAACCTCAGACAATTTAAGATATCAGCAACGTCAAAGTTCAACATTTTCAAAAGTAGTGACCATAACGCTCTTGCACTATTACTGTGCGAAAAATAAAAATTGCAGTGAAGTATGTATCAACTATGAACTGTCTCCGAATAATCTCTGTCGAAGTAAAGCCAGTACTCGAGTAGCCTACTCTTTCTGTCGCTTTATTTTAACTGAACAGATTTGAAAACAGCAGTGTTTGTTGTTCAACATGAACTTACAATTGGCACGCGTTTAACACACGTTAAGCACACGAATTGTTTTGAAAGTCAATGGAGGTAAAGAATAGTTTAAACGCGCCAGAGTATAACCAGCGAAGAAGTACTGCTCTTGAAAAGATTAGAAAATAAATTGTCATTTATACTAAAAGCAAAAGTACCGGAGTACCAGACTTTAAAATGAGATCACTTAAACAGTAATAAAACGATTATATTATAGCAGATATTGAAATTGTTAGTAGAAAGCATAATCTTACGATGGATATCAAATCACACGCCATAGAACGGATAAAAGTTTCCCCACTTCTTACATTTCCTAGAGATTAAACACGAGACAACTAAACTTAGAGACTTCATACACATTTCGGTTTCTGTCATGTCATAAAACAAGAGATCCGCAAAACGAGGTACAAAACACATGTAGAGGGCGGCGAAAAATAGCAAGCAGTAACGAATGAAAAGAAAATACAGAAGTAAGGTTAAAATAGGAAAACACCATGAATGAAAGGTTGTTACAGCACCAAAATGTGGTGCATTGAGGCCAGTACACAACCAATAATGTCAAAAACTTGTAACTTTACTTAGTCATTCAGTCGCATGTAGGCCTTGTAGGCCAAGCATTCGAAAATAGACCATTACTTTAATTCAAAGGGCGATGACGTTACAGACTTTAAACTTTATTACTTGCTAAGTCAGGTCAGGTTGCAGCCGCAGTTGACATAAAAGTTGCTTACGTTAGATAAATCCTCTTATAAGGGCTGCGTATAGTATCTATAAAGCAGAAAAATTTGGAACTTTACCACCCTTTTGAGGAATATAACGATCCATCCGCGAATTTTTGACCTACAAGGCTTTAGTCATACGACAGAATGAGGACTAGGTAGTATATAGCTTACATGCGCAAGCTATCATCGTTTTGGACTCATGTCATGCTTTGACTGAAAAGGAAAAACGCTGGAAGAAAAGTGTGACGGAATAGCGTCTCTGTGTTTGGTATTTGTTTACCATTGCTTTTATGCAAGCCCTTTTGCCCATAAAAATAATCTACAGCTAGTTGTACGTAATTGTATCGGTTGTAACGATAAAAAGAAATAAGCATAAGATAGACGTACAGAAATCCTTTCAGCTCCTATCCTTATACTTTGTGCGTTGTTGTGTACTGCTGGCAATGTTTTCGATTTGACGGTTAAGTCATCGATCTCCTCTAGACGTTCCGATAGTGATGTAGAAAACCTTTTGTGAAGGTGATCGTGAAGCCTACAATAAATTCGTAACAAAATACTCTGAACAGTAAATTTGTAACGGATTAACTTTATTGCCGCACACCGAAGCAGGGACTTGTAGAATCTTGCTAATTAGCACCTTTGGCTCTTGTATACCTATTAACAAACCTTTTACCTCGGTTTCGAATACCTACTTTTAACCAAATATTGGAAAAACGAAATACCAAAGAAGGTTCTAGGGAATTGGTTCCTGTCTCGAGAGTAGTACGTCGATCTATCAATCAAAGTATCCATGGATTAACTAACTCATCAATCATTTGACCAACAAAGTAATCAATTAAAAAATAAATGGACTAATCAATGACCTTGTTAGTGATGCCATATAGTTTTTCCGTAATTGTTTGATGCCTTAAGTACGCAGTACCTCCGACGACCCCTGTCGATTGTCCCTTTGGAGTGGAAGATCACCATATAAATTATCCATCTACAAGTCTTACAGCCCTTGCTGATATTTTTCTCCATGTGAGCCTCTATCACGCACGGTGCCTTACCCATTAGCTTGAGGGTGTGGGCATTAGCGTAGATAAAAAGAAACGTAGCTTGAGAGCCGCAAGACTGCGCAACGAATAATGTTTCCCGGGAAAGGCCTCCATACCTAAAAAGATCGGTTTGATTAGAAGTATTGCTATCAAAGCACACGGGTATGATGAAGGTAATCTATAAAATATTTATGTTTAGTTGATGAATAGAAATCTGGAAGACCACAGTGCCCAGGCGGTGCCGGCTGCTTTGTATGTTCACTGTCGTCTATTTCTCACTTTTATTTACAATGTTAAAGGTAATTTCGGCCAACTTAATTCAACTGTAATGGCCCAGATATCCTGAAAAGGGCTATACCTTTTCATTTCGATATCCAGTGAACTCAGAAGGTCATCCCAATCCTCTTTTAATTTGTGGATGATTGCCTGAACGTCTTTGGGAGTTCTTACATCGTCAACTTCATTAGATTCATCCGACATCATGCTGTTTCCCTCTTCCAAAACATCATTTAAGTCATGTCCTTTGTTTTCAACGAGTCTGTTTATATCCTGTCAAAAAGAAATGTGATATCCAAAGTCAATTCGAGGGCACACGTACAAAATAGCAGTCATAACTGACATAAGTGAAATGAATTTCGCGAATTAATCTACGAACAAGACTGCGTGCGATAAGAAAGAACGTTATCAAGCTAAACAAAGCCTCAAGCTTGAAGTATCGATTTAATGTCCTACATTTTAAGAAACAAGAAAAATATTCTAATACAACCCGGATAAACTTTTGGCAGCATAACACTGTGATCCCTGAAAAGACAAGTATTCCTTGTTCTGTCTTAGACATACGTTGCCACAATAATATAGTACACTGGGTTGAGTATGACAATAAAATATGAAGGCTGTATTTTTACGGCCCTTTTGGAACAGAAAACGACCAGTCAGAAAATTTTGATTTGCAGGATGTTAGTCATGCGACAGTTTCCTTCTCCGATGTCGCTGGATAGCCTAGGTCTTGCAGCAATTTTTCTGGGCATTTTTTTTTGTTTAGAAATATATGTAAACAAGTGAAATACATCATTTATAACTTAACCGCTCTTTTGAACAAGAGAACGGCCCACCCGCGAATTTTCAATCTAAAAGGCCTTAGTCATGCGACAGACTAAGGCATACGATGGATCTGTTCTCTTATTCAAAGGAGAAGTAAAGTTAAAAATTTTATATTTTTGCATACTTTTTGCCTCTTTATGATAATCCGTTGCAGCGGAATGTAACCGACAAATTTTCCACGTCCTTTTTATATTAGAAAATTCTTACATTAAATGAGAAAAGTGACTCATCACGACAGTCACTACTGAAATACGAAAAATACCCTTTTGAAAGACCTTTTGGTACTATTGACCTTAGACAAATTACTGTACTGCAGCGATTATGAATGGGCTAAGCCAAAAGCACAGAAACATGTTAGCGAATAATTTGGACCCTAGGGGAGGGACTTATTAGATAGGGGGGCTTATTCTTAAAATTCGCAATTAAGGTTACAAAATTGTTATTTTTGGTGTTTTGTGGGCTAAAAATCTATGGAAAATAGCTAGCTAGCAGCTACCAAATGCTAAAAAGATGTTCTTTTTGTCTAGTTTTAATGAAGACTCTGTCAATGATAACAATCTAGAAGGTTGTTAGAGACGCTAAAGGCAGAACTGAACAAAAAAGCTTTGACTCTTAAATACTGCGCGTACTCACTATTTACAAAATGTAGCTACTCCTTCCTGTCAGAGCCAGAATAGCGACTTAACAACTGTCCTGTAGGGCTTATGGCGATACAGCCTTTATCGAAAATTAAATGTTCATCAAATCTTACACGCCTTAGATGTGTATGAGAGTGCAGAGTCCAAATCATACAGTTAAATACGTCAGACACTGAAGCTTATCATCTCACTTTGATTAAAGTAAACATCATTGGATTGCAACAGTGGATAATCAAATCAAGCACTGTTTTGTATCTGAGTATTATAGGTGTTTTCGTGAAATCAGTTTAGCTTCATTGTGTTGTCTTCTACAATGCTATATTCTACCCTTTAGCGACGTGCCGAAAAAGCAATCCAAAGTATAGAAGTGCAAATTAGATGGTAATATTATCATACCCTAAGCTTTCTCTCCAAACCCACAACCTCTTCAAAAGGCACATCACTGAAATCTCTTTTTCCAAATTCTTGCAATCTTTTGTTTATATCTTTTATCCAATCCATGAGGATCTGTGCCTGAGCTTGCCAACCACTGTAATGTCCCTTCCATTCATTTTTAAAAGATCCTAACTCTTCCTCGCACCTATGTTATCAAACAGGTATGGTAAAATAAGAAAACGTCATAAACAGTAATTAGTTCATAATATTGATAATTCTAAAATATATCTATAAATGGTATCTGCATCATTTTAAATTAAATCTTCAAAATACTTAAAAGCTTTCATCGTCCGACACTTTTCAGAGTATGAAAGGCCAGAAAGGGAAGTATAGATATATGGTAACCTTTCTTTATAAGAAACATGAATGGAAATTAGCCAATCATCAACAAAAAATAAAAATACACTTTAAAGTATATATTTAACGTCTTGAGTGCAAAGGTCATATGATCATGTGTCAGGCATTGAAATTAAATAGGAAAGAACTAAAACTGATAAATTTATCTCACATAGCAGTCATGTGTGTAAGTGGATTGTGATTTTTGTCTGGGAGCCTTTCCAAATGAAGCATACCCAGAAAATGCTACAAAATCATGGAACAAAAATAAGTAAAGTTCTAACCGATCAGTATTTAGTGTATCGTAGTTGACCGTGAAACCATTTACTACGCCATTTTCAAAATAAAAATACGAATAGAGCGTTTAATACACAGTGCACTGTAATTTTTAAGACACTAATTAAGAGTCCTATTGCTGACAATCTCTAGCCAAGGTTCGCAAAGTATCAAAACCACACAACTACGCTTTTGATTTAAGTTAAGCGTTATCGAATCTCGTACTTTGCCAGCCTATCCGACATAAGTTTGTGAACATTATCCCACATCTTCTCAAGCCGTTTATTTTCAGTTTTGGACTCCTCTGACTTCTGTCTTCCAAGTTTTTTCTCCTTTGTTAAGTTCCGTGATCGTTTGGCAAGCTTATCGATGTGGACACGAAGATCTTCAACTCCATAATTCAATTCCTGTGGTATATCAGAGACGAAAAAACATTAACACAAGGCATTCGAAATCAAGCGAAAACAACTTATGGATCACGTGTCCTACACACTATGAAGGCATCAAAAGGAACTAAAAATCGAAGAAAATTTATATTGATTTATATTCAACAAGGATACCAACACGGGTCGAGTTGTGGGTCGAGTTATTACGGTCACAAGAACTAACAGTACACTTATTGAAACAAATCCGAATAGCTTTTACAGAATACTATGTGCGAACACTTAGGTGACTTTAGATTTTTAGATTACCTAAAGCAGCATCGCATGTTCAAAGGAAGAGAAGAAAGTTTAAACATAAAACTGAGCTCTGTACTTTCCTAGTGACGCGAGGTTAATGTATAAAGTGACTTATATTGAAAGTTCGTCCATGGATTTTTTTCCCCAAAGGTTGTAAAGTTACAAATCTGATTTTTTTCGGAGTAATTAAGATGAAATAGTCGAAAGATTGTTCGTTATTCAACTGCAATTGTCTACTGGTGTCATAATTTGTCCGTATAATAACAACTTTAAGGCAACATGTTCTTCTACTCACAAAGTATTCGCGAATCGCTGTTTGTGCAAGTTCGACAGAAACACAGGCGCGGTTGTATTACGGGACGCAAAAAAGCAAAGTTATCATGATAACCATGGCTTTGAACCAGGGGTGAAGTTATCATCGTGCTTCAAACCTGGGTCTCACGACTGCAACGCTGACGCCTTTCCTACTGAGCTGTGAACTAGGGCCAGATTACTTTACCTTGATCATTAAATGCGGTTGGCGTACCGTGGTAGTCGACGATTACCCGTTTTCTTATATAAAATGTCGTCACTTAAGGCGTAAACGTGTATAGCTATGTAGGGGGACCGTGTAGGCGCAAATGTTCTAATGAAACCTGGGAGTATTCGACGAAACTCGAGTTGGGGATTACTGTGTTGATGTCGTTTAGTAAATATCAGACCACTTCATAATTAGTTCCAAGTTCCCCAATATGCATCTGTCATACTCTAACAATACTTAAATCAGCCCATGCTCTTACTCTTGCGTGGCTAAAAACATAATAAACTTCCTCCTTTTGAACTGCGTCGAAAAAGACCGGAATTTTTAAAGTTACTTTACTTGCTTATAAATTGATAACACTAATTTCAGACATATTTTTCCAAACGAGTATAGTAAAAATAACCACACTTAACATCATATTTGTGTCAAGAGACTTATATATTTTTACAACAAAGCTATGGATCGCGAATAACATATGTGCATATGAAGAAGCGGAAGAGGGAAGTTGAAGTACGAGCGCGACTAACCACAAAAAAACTGGCATTAACTTTTCAACTTTATGATATCCCTTATAAAAAACACATAAAGGCTTAAAAGAAAGAAAAACAAAAAGTGCCAATGACAGCGAAAACGACTCCATTGGGACCGCCTGGGGGAAAACATCGAACTTGAGTTAACAATAAATGTCGTACCATAAAATAAAACACATATGGATCGTTCTCTTCTTCAAAAGAACGGAATGGATGGACGATATAACAATTTTTATGAAGCCAGTACATCAGCCAATGTTCCTTTAGACAAGACTTATAAAGGAGAAATTGGAAGGCCCATAATCCCTCAGGAGGACTGCATTAGGCCAATGGAATTTGCCACTAGGTGTGTTAAATTCATCTATAACTATGCGATGTTTTGCCAAAAGAATGGAGTTGCTATGGTTAGTCCCTTGGGTTGTGCCGCGTTTATAGACCTTTGCAATATCTGAAACAGAGGCGGGTTGTTTTTATTTTTGACGGAAAGCCACGAAAATTTACTGAAGGGAAAACAAAAAACAGTTTTTTGCGATTTTTAAACCTTTCGTTAAAACCCGGAAAATCTTGTAGGATACTTTCAGTATAAAAGTGTTGAAAGTCAACTTGAACACAAATTCGGCATCCCGAGCATTTCTGATTTGTTGCAGGACCACATTGAGCTGTAAATTAATGGTCTTGAAAATTTATTTTTCCTGCAAATAGTTACCTATTATGTGCCATCTCGATATTTGTTAGGGCAACTACCCACATTTTTTCGCTGGTTAGCCGAAGTTTTACTACGAACCGGAGCATAAACTGAACAAGATATTACAAAGTGTTTTCTTGCAGTATAACAACCTGCCATCCACTCATTAACAAAATGTGCATACTACACACAGTAGCTTAGTTCGAATTTCTGTGCCGGTATGATGCCCGATATGTCGTTCTCAGTTTCCAAACATAAAAGAGGAAGCTCTAAATACACGTAACGGAAGTTCATTTAGGCAAGCAGCCATCTCACGCTTGCGACCTAAAAAGTTCAGCAAAAGGTTGTGACACTGACAAAAGTTACCGCCAATAACCAGAATACAATAAACTGTACAAGACTGAGACTACAATTTTCGGATTTTTGACAGAGTAATGTCAACTTTTGCCTTATGGAATCAAATTTACATTGAAAGCTGTGTTTTGTAGACAGAAAAAGTTTGTCATTTCACTCGACTCTTCAAATAACTGCGTCCTTTTCTAAAGTTTATTTTGTCGCGCTTTGTTACCTCACTTTCTTGGCGTGTATGTGCTAACGAGTGTGGGAAGGAAAAAAGCTATTCGATATGGTTTGCAAGGTGTCTTTTAAATGTACGTACCACGTTCCCAAATGTATCTCAATGTTTCTACATGAGTTCCACAGTTCAGACAGAAGAAAACATTGATAAAAAACGATGTTGGTTCAGTGTCAAGAAAGGCGAGACACTTGGTAGATGGTAAATTTCAGAAGATTATTTATGGTAGGGAGTAATGGGCATCATGTCTATGTTACACGTGCATGAAAATCATAAACTATTTTTACATTTCCACTTTAAAGGACAGAGAATTGAAGACCTCAAAACCTTTGTGAAGCTGATCGTTTGCCCAAAGGACCTTATGTATGTTGGGGGACCGTGTAGGCTCAAATGTTCTAATGAAACCTAGGAGTACTCGACGAAACTCGAGTCGGGGATTACTGTGTTGATTTTGTTGAAATAGTTTATTTAATTCTTATCAGACCACTGTACAATTAGTTCCAAGTTCCCCAATATGCATTGGTCATACTCTAATAATATTTAAATCACCCTATGCTCTTACTCTTGCCCTGTCGTACCTGATTTGTGTAATGCATATCAGATTCTTATCAAAATGCATTTCAGTCGGATTCATTTTAACTTTTCAGAAAAGAGTATTTTGTTAATGCATTTTATGAGTCTTTTTTGAGCTCTTTCCTACTTTCTGAGATTATTTTGGCCATTGTTCACGTAGGGATGCCCCTTCAACACATTTCAGTATCTTTCAAAAGCAGTAACGTCTAGAAACTATCATGCCATGAAAACTATGTCGTTAATTGTATCCAGCACACTTAACCTGAGTCAAACTTATGCCAATTTTCAGTGTTGATTTTATTGTCACACTCTTAACGCATTTTTATCGCACTTTTGTGAGAACCAAGCCTAACATGTCTTTGTATCCCAGAAGACTGATAATTGTTCTGGCATTATTATAAAACGATTATATCACTAGTTCCACTTTATTAGTATCACTATATTAGTATCACTAATACTCCACAAAAACTTAAATTAATTTCAATACTCTAATCTAGCCGAACTTAGAGAAACTTAACTTTATCAAATCTAAGATACACAGAATTAGCTAAGATACACCAAGAAGGACCAGAAGACGGCAGTGAATATTAGCCGTCTACGAATATGCTACCTTTTGTTGCGAGACATTCTGCACTGCATCTTTAGCAGTCACTGGAGTGGGGAATGCATCACTTTGAAGAAGATCCTCTAATTCCTTGTCAATTTTTCTGGCCGAAATCACCCATGACTCCATTTCCTCTGCCTCAGTTTGCAACAGTTCGTCAAGTTTGCTTGATAAACTAAAGACAAATAACAATATATCAATCTCTAAAGTTATACAGGAAAATGCGTTTGATAACTAAGATAAAAGTGAAGGTCATAGACCACAGCAGGGAGATTACATCTTCAAAACATGACTTTCACATCCATTACAAATCAAACGAGCACTCAAAGAAGTCTCATTGAAGATGCATATGCTGAAAATAACTTCCCCTATGAGAACTTCTCAGGAAAAGCCGTAGTCAGCTCGATAAGCTGAAACAATTGAACTTGGCCGCACGTTCTTGTGTGGGCTGTAAATTACTTGCTTTACCCTGAAATATCACAAAAAAACCAACTAAGGTATGTGGGGCCACGCATGTATCTCGATGTGCGCCTGATCTTACATGATAATAGATGCCAGTTTGAAAAGCTTTGTTAATGTTTGAACCTACTTCTTTGCATTTCCGTATTTACTGGAAAGGGCTCGTTTCTTCTGCTATGACGCTTGGTTATTAGAACGAAGACTTGGCTATTCATACACAGTCCACTAAAAGTTGAGGATCGTGGTTATATTGGAATAAAGCAAGTCCAAAGAAGTACGATTACCGTAAATCCTCAAATTAGCCTGCCAGGGGCTTATATATTTTTCATTTTTTGGATGGAGGCTTATTCGAAGGGAGCTTAAAAGAGGTAGGGCTTACAAAATTATCCGAAACAAGCAACTTAAAAATTTCTAAATTTCTTTCTTTACATAATAAAAGAGAACAATCTAAATATAAAAGTTAGTCTATAATCTCTACGATGATTTGGTAAAATAATTTCTTCCTACTGATTATGAATGGCCAGTACGTTTCAATATCAATTACAAAGTTTACAGTTCCAATACGAGGATGTCATATATATGAGGATACATGGTGCTTTAAGGTAGCAGAAGAACTGTTTTGTAATAAGGATGATCGGGAAAAGGCCATGCAATATGACCGTAATGCAATTGGCCTTTTTCAGTCAGAATGCCATGAACAAAGCGAGCAATTAGTTGGCAATATTCCAGTTGAAATTTCTCAACTGATAAATTATTTTCTCGATACTACGTATACCATGATTGCTGTCGCTACTGGGAAAGGAAAACGAGAAAATCGGGTTAGTTGTTCCGATGAAGTATATTGCATACACAGAAAGCAGAAGCATGCCCAGATATTGGTGATACAACTGGTAGAAAAACAAAATCTTTTCAAACTCACTGTACATAACAAAAGGCATTGTTGAAAAACCTCGTATCTTTTCGTCAGTAATTACTTTATGAGCATTAAATCTATCATCGCCAAATGTATGCATTTTTAGTGGTAATTAGATAAAACGCCAATGGGAACCTCAGATGGCAAAATCAACATGCTAGCAGTGGGGGCTTAATCGAGCGGAGAGCTTATTGACAATTTGCAGTTCATGGGCTACTCGGAGGGGAGCCTTTTAGATGGGAGGCCAAATCGAGGATTTACGGCAATTGCAAACATTGGTTAGGGAGATTTCTTGCCTCAGCGGACTCGTGGGTCCACTCTTGGTTCAAAAACTGTATAATCTAGGTTTTGAACTGTCGAATAAATGAGGCATTGTATGCCGACAATACGGAAAAAATCGTTCTTGTTTTCAAAGGGGCGGCGAAGTTACAAATTTTATACTTTACTACCTACATACGTTTCTATGAATCTTAGTACTTAATTTTCTTCCTCTATATGACCGTATTTAGTGTATTTTGTGTAAATTTTGCAAAAAGTTTGGGTTGACGATAACTGTTTAAATTTATATTTTACTACACAAGGATGGCTTGGGTAAACTTTGTCTTGTGAGGACAACAATAATAAAAACAATAGGATAAATCCTCTTTTTCTCGGAGGCAATGTATTCAATTCATTACCTCTCTTGTTGTGAAACCAGTCTGACATTTAACTTGTTCTTTCGTTTGCGAAGGGCACGAAGTTGTTCACGAACTTTATCTCTTTTATCTGAATCCATAATCTGCTCTTCAGTAATAAGTTTATTGCACCAATCCAGGGTTTCATCAGCCTCTTTTTCTTCTGTCGCTAGTTTGAAAACAAGTTCCTATCAACACAGGAAAGTCAAATAACAATTATAGTAATGTGCAATCTCTCACACGAGCAAATACCGACGACAGCAAGACGTATAGCGCTGGATTGTATATTCTTTACTAAACTTTGACGTCAAACCATTACGGACCGCGTCGTTCTTAGTTATTATTTTCTACCATATATGGCTAAATTATCCAACAACAGACAAATTGAAAAAAAGTTTCTACGAAAATTTTAAATAAGTTGTACTACCTGTTCGGAGTTAAAGTGCAATAATTTCTGTACTTCTCCTTTTCGTCTTATCATTCATGGGTATTTCTGTACCTAGTTACCGCCACATTTATATTCGACAACCATATTACATAGTAATTCATATTTCATTAAGGTGGATCTACACCACTTTGGCCTTATGACTTCTTCGAATTCATCTTTCCGACTATGCCTATCCAAATCTTTATATCTTATCTTCAAGTGTATAGAAACCGTAACAGTCAAATTAAAGTAGGATATCGAAAGCAGTACAGGGCTGCTTTCAAGATTTCCACAAATACCAAGAGAAACGTTCTGACGGCACTGACCCTGTAAGACAAGTGTGGATATCGATTGTTCTGATGTAGGTTACGGACTAAGCTATTTCAACAAACCGTGTTCAACTGACCAAGGTAGCCTAACGTGCAGCTTCCGTGTCATAATATAAAGTAACATAATAAGTTAAACAAACCACTGACGATTTTGCAGTAGTTGTCAAATTATAAGTTATATGATAGGGGATATCATCGAGACATTCACGAGTAACCTATTTGCTTGTTCAAAATTTGAAAAAAACAAAGTACAAAGTGGCCTAAAAGATTCAAGATCGTAATTTTCAACATAAAATTTGTATACACTGGCGGCTGTACCAGATGGAGGTGACAAATGCTTTTTAGCCAAGGCCAGCAGATGTACTTATTTAATTTCCTTCGTTTTCCAACAAAACAATGGATAGCAGTCCGATTTAGACTCTCCGACAAATCCCTGACAGGATTTACCTCGGGATCGGGTAGGTTTTCCCCGCCCAGGTTCGGAGTCAGGGGCCCGCCCGAACGCTAACCAGCACCACAAGCATTATTATTAATCATTATCACCATCATCGTCACAAGCACCAGGCACTCTGGTACTACCAGCATCGCCACGCTTCACCTCTTTGCAGCACGGTGCCCAGATGAGGATTGATAATGGTTTAGAGCACCTGAAGTGTTTGCATGAAAGTCAAGACCGGCAGCAATGGACTCCATACTATGCCCAATTAAAATGTTACAACAATACAGCGAACAATATTGTATGCGATCTTTAAACGGGCTGGTTAACATAGATCGTGCACTAGAGTAAACTACTTAGCTTAATTTGAGTAAAATTATGGGAAAAGTACGAATTCTTCATCTTACACTAACCTCATGTTTTGAGACTTGTTCTTCTAGAGCAATAAGATCATCGGCTGGCTGATGGAACATGCCTGCTTTCTCCTCTGCATCATCTAACCACTCTTCTACATTGGCGGACCTCGTCTCCCACTCTCGAATTTTGTGATCTTCATCACTTCTCAACTTTTCTAACATGGAGGCCGTACTATGGATACGAGAGAGAGAACATCATTACAACGAACTATGTTAGAGTTGAACATATGCTTGCGAAAATCTTAGAGGAAAAATTACAAGAAAATGTCTAGTTTAAGGAAATCGCTTAAGAATGGTAAACTGGAAATCCAAAATGGATGTTAAAAAATAGGCTGGAGCTCGCCGAGGAGAAGGGAAAGTCAATTACTATTACCAGGAGGGTCCGACCTCGAATTCTTTCCTACGAGGCTCCATCAGTCAAACACCTTCCTAGGTTCGGTCAAATATAAGGAAAAGAAAATTTGAACATAACAAAAATACTAAATGACTCTGACGGAGAATTGAAGCACGAACCCCGAGACTTACCAGGACCGCTAACGATTGTAGCGTAAAATGAATATCAAAGACAGGAAACGTGAGAGTAGCCAGATTTAAGTCTAACGCTTGCAGGAAAATAGTAGATGACAGTAATATCTACAAAAGCAAATTCAAGCAAACTGCAAAAATATGTCTTCTAAGTATTGACAAAATACAAATTCTTGTAAGCGACTGATTTGGTGGCTGTTACTAAGTTTTGACAGAGCTGTAATCAGTAAACTTTAAATATGTCGTCCTCCCCATTTAGTGTCATTTGAGTACAAGCTTGGTCGATAGATATCTTGCCTGCAGAGGCGTCACTGAAATAGAATACCCCAATTTTCCTTAACATGTGTAAATCAACTCTAATAGTTCCACTGTTGCAAAGTGATCTCTGTTTGTCTTTTCCCAGATTTAATATTGAGATAAAAGATCACCGATTTATTTGTTCCAAATTTCAATGGAAGTGGCAACAGATAGAAATATAGAACCGTATCTGTCGGTCACTATAGTAACAAAATCTTCTCGTTGCTTCCTTTACATCCCTGCTGGACGTACTCTTAACAGATCAAACATCATTTTTTTTCGCCAAAGGATTGTAAAAGTTCTAAAAAGTAAATATACCTTTAACGGAAATTGCTTAACTTTAAGGGACAAATACTTTCTTAACACAATTTGGATGCCCACTGTAAACGTTTATGAGCAAATATATTTAGTAGAGAATAAATCATCATCGTCTTTGAGGGCAGTGTCCGTTAGTAACATTTCCCTCTCTCTCGTGTGCAAGTTGATATTGAAATCTAAAACTGTCCGTCATATGCTAGACAAATCACAAATATGTACGTGTGACTGGATGGATGTTTATGTTATCGACAATGCCACTGACAAAATATTTCGTCTGGAACTTGTTGAGAGGTAGTCAAGTATCATGTCCCAAAGAACGTCACGCATTTCAAAATCACTTTCAAAAGTAAACTTACTTCAAAATAGCAGCAGAGCACCTCTCCTTCAAATAATCCCACTTATTTTCTAATGTTTTGATGTCGTTCTTAATAACTGCAGTTGGTTTTTCGTCAGGTCCAAACAATTTAGCCAATACATTTCCTGATTCAGTAAGGTTCTCAACCTTGGATTGATTCTCAGCAAAATCAGCAACGATTTGCTGTTAAGAAACAAATATTTAATACATAAAAAATTCTGTTCACTATTTCACAGAAAATGTACAGTTTATAAATTTTTACCAATAGATTCTTAAAACTCATCAATAAAATTAGCTCTATGACTTGCTTTTCCATTTTGATTACCACGCATAAGCCCAAACTAACGAAGTGAAATTTGGACCCGAAAAGGAAAGTAAACCTAGTTTGCAATGACTGAAGTGTGATCGAGAATGGCCTGCCTTACGGGAAATCGGTAACAAAAACCTCTCCGGCAATTTTTAAAATTTATACAAATATCATCGGTTGTTTTGCATCTTTAAGCATCCTATTTGGAGTTCTCTTTGTAACAATAAGAACTCAACTAAAAGTAACTCCGCTTTAAGATAATGATTTAACAATATACGTAGGCCACATACTAGTTTATGCTCCTAATATACACTTTAAACCAATCTTACTATGGATCCTTCTAAAACTCAGTATCTTATACTGAGTATACAAATGACAGTGCGAAACTCAAAAACCAAATCATCTTGAACTGCATAAGATGGCTTATTTTCAAGACCTTTGAACTTCATAATTAACAGTTTTTCGGATTAAGAACTGAAATGTGAAACAGACTGATTTTAACGGAAGACATTGTCCCCAAGGCCTGTGCTAATAAAGTAATATAGCCATATTTTTTCTTACGGTTAGGATTATTTCAGCCTTTAAAAGAGCTTCAAAGTCCTCAGCTTTTTCTTGTGCTGCCAATAACTTTTCCCTGGAAGCAATCCATGCCAACAACTCATCTAGCGACAACTTCCAATCGGCAACTTTGTTCGTTTTGGAGAGTTCTCCTTGCACGCTGTTAAGAAAACAAAAAAATTGTCCAAAATTATAGCAGGCAAACGTAATAATATGCAAGAAGCTCCCTTACGTGAAATGTCAGCAGAAAGCGGTGTTTGAAGAGTCTGAAACAGTACGATGAAACGTAGTATAAGAATATCAGGTCACGTTAACATAAGAATATTGTGAATAAAAGCGAAGAGAAGTCACAACACTTTCTTTAAATTAAGCGGATGTGAAACAACAGCAAACAAGCAGTTTGTATTCCCACTGATACAGTTCATATACCTCGTGGGTTAGATTTGCTTTTTTCAGTGAAATCTGGCGGCTTTTATCCGTAAGGTCACTGTTATTTTTTGCAAAGATTCGTTTACACTAGATACAGCTTTAAATTATAAAAAGGAACTCAAAAAACAACCTTGGCCTCAAGCTGCAATAATACAAATTCATGATAAGAGAGCTCTCTGGGCAGGATTAAAAGCTGAAACCCATGACGAAATGAAAGAAAACAATAAACAGAAGCGGACAGTCAATCTTTTGACAAAATTCTGTGCTCCACAGTACTACTAAGTGGGTGACACGTGGCCTTAATCATTTCAGTGGTTTTGTACTATGTTTAGCCTTTGACGCGACACTATAACACAAGTTGTTCATTGTTCACTCGCAGAGTAAAAATGAGAAACTAAATGAGCAATAAATTTGCCAGCTATTATTGCCATAAACCACATAAAGTAAATACGACAAAAAAGAACGATAGGGGTACTCAAGAACTCATCTGAAAACATCAAATAACTGTTGGCAAAGCCTTGAACTTAAAGAGAAAGATTGTGAATGTTTTAGAGGGTCACTTCACAGATGCCAAGTTGACTTAACAACATGGGATTAGCGATTATTTTGATACGGGAATTCCGAAAAATGGTTGTCACAGAAATGTCACAAATGTTGTTGAATAATCTGGAAGATTCCCCGTATATTCTAAAATTAATAACCGAAGTCACTTCCAAAACAAAGAAATTTCGCCAAAGATGAGCATTTACTAGAAACTCGACCTAGACTTAAAAGGTCTGGGATATGGGAAAATTAAATCTATATACTTACGCAAACTGAAGCTCGTCTCCTCTGCTTCTCACTTTCAACCATTGACTCTGCATGTTTAGGACATCATGAGAGATAAACGTTTTCCGAGAGGAACTCAACCTGGGACTTCGACAAAGCTGCTCACCGAACGACGTCGTGTTGTCAACCTTCACTTCAAGCTGTTGCATGTCCTCCTTTAGGGTCGACTGCGAAGCGAAATATAGTTAACGACAGAGAGCGTTAAGAAACGCTATCAAGGCAAGACATAGCAAATTTCCACTAGAGATAAGAAGGAAGGGCATTACTATAGGAAATTAAGGGAATACGTTTTACCCTGAAAATGCCTTTGAAACGACGCAATTTAGTCCAGGAAAACAAAAGTCTCTCGTCATAGTATTGTGAAGAACTAGTAAAATAAAATTATCTTTTTCGTATCAGTAAATTTGATGTCTGCTATTTCGCTATACTATGCCAAAAGCCAGATATGTCTGTAAACCTACCATTTCAAGCAAAACCTTCAACTAAAAAAATTGTAAATACGATTCAGTTCATGCAAGTTTCCCCCCAAACAATTTTTTTGTCAATGTCTACTGCTTTCTTCTACTCTGACAAGCTATAAACGACGTGAAACAATATCTGCTCTGTAATCCTCCCGCTCGCTCGTTTCTTACTTCTCATTGGCAGACATAAGAGAATTAAATTTAACCCAAAACTTACTTCAACTAATTCAACATTACTCTCATTGACATCCGAGAACGAGCTGAGTTTATCATCCATTGAGTTTACTTGTCCACTAACTGAATCAAGTCGTTGATACCATTCATCTACCAGTTCTCTTTCTGCGTGCTGCAGGCCGACCAATATTCCTTGATTTCTGTGAAATGAAAGCATGATTTTGTATTAAGACTTAGTCAAAAAAAGTCTCTGTAAATTTTTTTGTCCCAAATTATCAAATTTAGCAATACTTAGCTTCTACTCGAAAACGTGTATTAGCAACCACATTTAGCTTTACTAGTCTTTATGTTAAGCTTAACCACGCTGTGTTTCAATCATCCATAACTTTGTCAGCTGTTCCTATTTTAGAACATGGGTCGAATACGTTTAAGGTTTTGCTCACTCCATGCGTGTGCGAAAATGGCAAACGCACTTCCCATTCACGACATGAATATTTACCTACCTTTCCTTAGAGGTCCTCAGAGGGCAGCCATGATTTTTTGTAGCATACTCGCTATTGAGCGTAGAGGA
>JANTCA010028858.1:3211-13731 GCA_024741275.1 Chironex yamaguchii | reverse complement strand
TAGAGCACTTTGAGGGCTGTTTCGCAATTGATCTTGAATAAATGTCATATTTTTTAAATTGTGCAATAAAGCTTTTCACTTTTCAAAATTACATGCCTCTGAGCATGCGCGCTTAACAACGGATGATCAACTACGGTCTATAAAATGCTGGAGAAATAAGTAAATGTGGTCTCGGAGAGTAGCGAAAAGATAGGTCACAGATTCGCAGTCATTTATTGTCCATGAACTTATGTCGAAATGGCATCACTTAGCGTACTGCCATGCTTCATTTTTCTAAATGACCCGTTGAAGGATCAAAACAATTACTGGCTTGAATACGTTTACATGACAAGGAAACCATTGAAATTCCAGCAAGAACGCTGGTTGATATTTTCATAGAAGTAAAACGTGGTCATTTATTTGAAAACAGGCAACTTACATGTGTGAGCGACAATAAATTGAAAATGGTAACTTGATTAGCTTCTTAAGTCTGCAATTGCCGCGTTTAGGCACTTGCAATTTCTGTGTCGCAATAGATGGCGTCAGTACAGGTTGTAACGTGACTTCAGAATGATGTAGTTACCTTCGAATTGATAGGTATCATCAAATATTGTCTACTTCCATAACGTCAATAGTATTGTTCACACGGGTTTTGACTGACATGGTGGATATCTGATTATCTAACAGACTACGTCGATATGAATTCCTAAAACTGTTCCTTATTTTAAAATTAGAATACTGTCGCCTGGAATGCAAATAGGACAATAACGTTTATATCTGGAATCTTAAACTTCAGATATCCAATTTTGGTAATCATAACGCTCTGCTGTCGACAAGTAAAACATCTGGTGAGACAAGTCGTGCTGTTCTACTTCCCACGAAGGACATTTGATGGACAATCTGTCACTGCGACGTTCAGGACGTCGAAGTATACAACAAAATCTCAACGTGTTTTGTAAGAAGGTTTGCGAGGAAATTTTGCACATCTTCTTAAGTGCCTTTTCACAACCTTGCTTTGTATTTGTCAACGACAATGCGCTGTTTTGCATTTCACTCAATTTACATTTTACAAAATCATAACCTCATTATGTTGCCCAGGTTTAATAATCTTGTGACATTCGATAATCTATTCATTTGGACTATAATAGTTTGTAATTTTTGTTAATTTACTTTGTTTTATCGACGTTTATCTAACAGGCAGTTGTAGATTGCAGACTTTAGGTAGTTTAGAGCTGTGCGAAGTAAACCATTAGTCAAATAACAGACGTCTGTTTTTGTTTATGGTTTGTGTTTTGTATAATTTTACTAAGATAATAAAAGATCTTTAATTTCTTAACCCGGAAGTCTGTTTACGTGTAAATCTTAAGACCTGTTTTGTACTGTTAAGGAAAGTGTACTAAATGCAATATTATGTCAATTTCTAGACGCACTGAAGCTAACAAAATTTTGAAACAGAACGAAATAATATTTACATGAACAAGCTATAACGAAACAGGTTGTTCTATACAGAGAAGCATTTTAAAAGGTACGGATATCTTCTCTCTGATATTTTGCGAAGCGATCTTGAACGTCTGTTGATTTTGATAAGTTGATAAGATGTGAGATCTTGGGAATTGCGAAAACGCTCCACGAAACAAAAACAAAAAAAATAACAAGGTCATCTTAAAAACTTTTGGCCTCCAGTTACGGACGTGGGTTGATGTGACCGAGCTTTCCTTGCTATCAATTTTTGGAAGATGTTTTCTTACAAGTCGATGTAGCAATAAGCATACAACCTTCGTTCCCCAATTGTCACTCCAGACATCATTTGCATCTCATGTACTCATGTACTCGGTCATCGAGACAGTGTGAAGTGAACCATCACGTGTCATTCAAAACGTGACGAAACTGAACCCTTCAAAGGTAAAGATGCAATAAGTTATGGTGCCAACAGAAAGCTTGCTGATAGAAGTAAACTAGAATAGCAAATATTAGTGGATGACGTGGATCTGATGTCATTGCCATTGCCATTGCCATGAAGAAGTAATGGTTCGTCCTTTGCTGCATGACGAGAGTTGAAATCGGGGAAGTCCATATCATGTGCATAGCGTGATGCTGTGTTAAAATAGGTATTAGCACTATATAAAGAGGGAGCTATCTTTCTTGAGTGATAGACAATGAAAAACCAATCTGTCAATAGATTTAACCAACCAACAAAATCTCATCTAGCAGTCGCTTGATGAGTCTTTAAAGTTGTTGGCTCAGGTTTATATGCTAATTTGCGACGATACATTTAAATGTCGAAGTAAGATTTTATGAGGAAATGAGATTAAGGTTTGAATTGTCGCCAAATGTTAAGAGATGCGATCTCAGTCAAGAATTTTGAAGTCATCGGCACCTTGTTCTACAACAATACCGGATTAAATGTCAACGTTCTCTTTGCATATTTGGAGGAGCAATCCTCAACTCGTGGCCTCAGTTTGTCGTTCCGTATTTTATGCATTTGCCAACAAGACGAATAATTGTTTTATTTTCCCTTGCAAACAAAGGTGTTAATTTTGATAACAGTACATTCACCAATGTCGTTTGTTTGCGGTTTTAGGTCCGAATTGTGCGTGGTTTTTTATCTGCTTGACCAAATCGACCATACTTTGTTGGTGTTATATTATCCACCGAATATTTTGTCCTCTGTCGTAAGCAATTCTTAAACATTAACGACGATGAGGCTTGAGAACATTCTTGAAAAGTAGTTAAGTAATTTATTATTTTACTATGATCCTGTTGACTTGACTTCTTTTCTTCTTGTGTGTTTGAGCTTCTATTGTAAGTTTTCGGATATTAGGGGACGACTATTTAACATCGTCAGGGTCAACTCACAACATGGTGAGGAAATTGTCTTACCTAACACCAGCATCATATCCCTGTCAACATTGAGAGCATAAGCAGCTGATTTGAGTGGAAAACCTTGGCTTTATTCAACTCAGAGAAATGTCCATCAATTCAACACTGGTAAGAAACAAAATATAGAAAGTAAAATTAAAATCTTGGGCTGGGCACTGATTGCCCATTGACCACCATGATTTTTGGACTCTGTTTTAGCTTGCTTCTCATTGCTTGAGCAATCGAGAAATCCTCGATTCAAGGTTAATTGTCTGGAAACTTGCAACGTATGTCAATCTTTCAAACTAAAATTTTACGACAGATTATTTCCGTTGCCCATCAATGGCTCCAACGATAAAGCTTACGTCTTACAAATGAAGAAGACTCAACACGAAGCACGTCAATATAAGATTTACCCATTGGACTTACAAAACTGATTAAATTCTGCTCGCTAAGATTAGTCAACCTTGAAAGAAAAGTGCACCCCCGTCTTTACATTGTCAGGTCGATCCTTGATTATGAAAGTTTCAGGAGGCTGCTATTTAATGTCAGGTCTTTGTGCGTTCACGGCTGGTTAGCAGTGTTTCTCATGTTTTCGAATTCTTCAACTTGATTTTCTGCTGAAATGTTGTCGCTGTTTGTGAAAAAATATCACTTGGAATCATAGAACCTCTTGGGAAGTAGCCTTGGCAAGAAATTACTTGAGAAAACAGCAAAACTGTCTGAGTCTTGCTGGTTTTGTCAACTTGATGGAGTTATCGCCGAGTTCAAGTAGCGTGCTGTCCTTACGTTGGTGCCGAACTAGTTTGACTGTTTATTATGTTGTCAGGTTTACTGTTTTCATATATTTCTTTTGAAAGGTCACCTTATGAATTCTTCATCTAGTGTCGTAGATAAGTGATTTCGTGGAGGAAGTGTTGTTGGTAAAAGCAGACTTAGATCAGCGATCAAGTGGAAAGGTCGAGTGGATCTGCATCGACTTCAGTGGCATGAATTGTTCTGGCCTTAGTCGGTTATCGAATTATTCTTTATAAAGGGATCCAGTCGTAAAAAGTCGCTCAAGATGGAATTAGAAACAGTTCGTAAAAGTGCCAGGATAAGTGAATCTAAACAAAGCTTAGGAGATGAGACATCTTTGAGTTCGCCGAAGTCCAAAACTGGGACTGTCAGGAGCTCTGCGACTTCAAATTTGAGAAGTTCCTCGTCAACACCATTTTCTGTCGATGAGATTGGAATGGGTAGCAATAAAAATAGTAAAGTAGGTCAAAAAGGAGAGGAAATACCAAATTTCAGTGATGGCGAAACAGTTTACAGGCCTGGTGGTAAGTTTTTATTGCCGTTTTCGTCACCCTATGGAGGTTTTTCTTGGTTCGCTAAGATTTAGTCATGCTGTTATTTTTGGTACTGCTGTTTTATAATTGTTTCTTAAATTAGCGTTTTCGTGAACTGTTATGCAGAGACAAATTGAGATCAAAGTTATGACAATGTTTACTTGGAACATGATAAGCAAGAGATTGCTGATACCTTCATTGTATTTGTTCGAGGTCAAAATTTGGACCATCGTGGCTAAGTCTCGAACCTATGTTTGTGAATAATAGGTTGATTTTTGCTACACCGGCGGCTGTGTTGCACTCAGATCGGGTATCACAAATAACGAGATAGTTTCAAACGAAGGGGAAAAATGTACAGTTTATTTGCCAGGTTCTTTCCATGGTTTTTGCATTGAATACAGATGTACTGGGAAGATTGGGTGAATTCATTTTTGTCGAACTGTTTATTCACGTATTTATCTGCCTATTCAATTAATCTCTTTAACTCATGATCACCATGCAGGTTGATGTCCCTTTCCGGTGGCTGCGTTCATTTAGACGCGTCGTGCATGTCAGGTTGTCGTATCTAATGCACTTCTGCATAGTGTTAACAGTTTCAAATAAACAACTATTGTAGTGGTAGATGTAGTTATGCGCTTGATTGAGCGGCATTCATTTGTTAGTCGAGCACATATTGATTCCAAAATCGGCTGTGTCTTGTCAACAACATGTCGATCTTACGACTTGATTATTAGCTGTCACGTCAACTGTCAACACAATGTCTGGCCCTTACAAATCTTGAAATGGTATTCAGAGAGACTATTATTAATGTTTTTCAACTACATTAAGTTTTGGGCTATTCAAACAATTCATTTACAATAACTGCATACAACATTGATTTATTTCGTAGCGGTTGGAGTGAATCGAATAAGAATCGAAAGCCGATAATTTGTTAAACCCGTGTTTTTTTCATTATTTGTGAATTTTAGTGGTGATGACTTTGTAAGAAAGACTAGGATTGTAAATAGTACCTGCTTAAATACCGAGGTTATTGTTGAAATCGTGAAAGAAATGGGGACTTGAGTAACGAACAAAATTGTGTTGATGGACTGTGGCATAGTTTAATATGCCTAAAATCGCCGTTTTTAAAAGGAGTGGGCGAACTAAAGTCAAGTAGAGCGGCACACACACGCCTGTTGGTTTCTCCCGTTTCCTTGATTTAATGATGTCAGGTTTAACACCAATAAATCATTTTGTTTGCCAAGGTGTATTTGTCGTCAAACAGACTCAACAAAACACCGTGTGCTATCCTCATTGTCCTTGTTGTATGCCGTCTATTCTTCATCATGTTTACCCGCCAGATTAAGTGTACTTGTGCAAAGCAATTTAGAGATTTGTAAGTAAACTGAGAATTTAGATTTAGATAGATTTTTCGCTGGATTTGCATTACTGTCGCCGGGGGTAGATTTCGTTCAAATGTGTTTTCTTGAGAGGTCACGCTGTTGGCTTGGCAAAACACCAGGAAGACTCACTGCCAACCTTCCAATATCTAAAAAAAGTTAGAACCGGCTAAATCAGGTATAATGCTTTTGAATTAGTGTTTGTTGCGGCAATGCTTCTGAGGGGATCATCTACCATGCAAGTAATCAAAGGTGTCCACAAGTTGCAAAAGCTGGTGTTATTTATTTCATTTGGGCTCGTCCATTAGTAATTTACTGACCAAAGGTGTGAAACCTACACGGGTCATTGCCTTATGTTGGCCTAGTCGCGCTTAAGTACTGTGAAGTAGGATATGATCTGCATGGTCAAGCGCGATTTGGACATGGCCAGGCAAAAAAAAAACCCGAATTAGAATCGATTTAATGTAGCACTGAGTACTTCAATATTAATGGTGCATTCCGATGACCGCTCAGATAAAACCGATTTTCGCAAATGATGTCTTAAGTCCCTCGTCGGAAAATCCGCTGGTTTAGTTTTTCCGGCGAGGAGTGTTGGCAGTAGGTAGTCATGGCGTGGTTTAATTTTTGTGAGTAGACTTTGATGTGATTGGCACCATGGCGTGGTTTATTGAGCCGTGAGATACATGCAATGCAAAGAAAATCAATCTTTAGGGTTAAGTTAGCTCAAAGTGTACAATTTCCGTAGACCGATGACTTTAAAGTAGGTTTAACATTATGGTCACAGATAAACAAATTTTAGCTGGGTTGTCAAATACTAATGAATGAAGGTTCTCGCTATTAACTGACGATAATAATCCTGTGTGGGTTGTGAAGCTTTAGTTTAGAAGTATTTGGTTAGAATTGTTGTCATTAATATTTTATGGTTTACTGATCTGTCGCTTTCATGTCCCCAACTTTTTCTGTTGTTGTGGAGCAATCAAATGAATTAGCTAAGTCAAACGAGATTACTGAACACAAACCAGAAAATAGGCAGACTAGGCTTGATGTACCAAATCGTATTTCCATCCGATGGACGAGTTGGTATGTACTAACTGTTGTCACTGTCATTACGATTATGATCAAGAATATTCTAAACAGTCGCTGCTGTTAGACAACCAAGTCGGGGCTTAGTTGCCCTACCTGAAATTTCAACAAAATAATAGTTGATTGTCTTGCGCTGGGGTTCACTGAGAATCACTAACGACCTCTATTTCCAGAGACATCATCCAAAAAATGTCGCATGCTCCACAGAAAATAGATTTCTTTGTATTGTTTGAGTTATAAATTGCCTTTTTAAAATCGGACGTAATGGCTGTGAAGTTTTCTATGGTTGTGACGTCGATGGTACCCGTGATCGTCACTTGGTGGGATATTAATATCATCTTACTGATGCCAGCTAAGCAGGTTATTGATGTCAGATTTTGGTGGTAACCCCAGCACAACTTACCGAGCTATAGCGCGTGACAGTGATAGAATCCAGGAACCAGAGTAAAATAACAATAAGGTTCGGTTAGCAAAAGAACTGCCGTGGTTTACTTTGAGCAGACACGGCTGTTGTCCTAAGGGTGTTGAACTGATGATCATTAAATCTTGTGAACATGTGTCGTATTGTTTCTGTGAATTCAAGTTAAAAGGCCCTTTCATATTCCCTGTTGATTAGCGCTCACTGGCTAGTTGGTTGGTCATTGTTTAGACAACACAGACGGGACAGAATAACACCATCGACCCCCTACAGTGAAAGATGAATAAGAACCCTCCATTAATAATACAAAAGTCGACTCTCTTTTCTCTCTTGTAGCAACGTTTTCAGTGAATTGATGATATCCCTGGGATGTTGGTCGGCACCAATTTTTTTTTCTTAGGATGACAACAGTCGATCTTGCGATGTCGTAATTTAAGGTTCCAATTTCAATACTGTTTTCTTTTGGGAGGACTGGACACGGGGTCGACCGACGGATTTCCCATTTTGTATTCTAAAATATCTGTAATTTATTAATATTAGCAGATGTACAATTGAAAAGGAGCATACTCCATCCCATGGCTCTATGCACAGCCTCTTACTGAGGTGCAGTCAGTCGATAAAAGCTTGTTCTTAATTTGATTTTCCTATTCACTTCATCTGCCCATGCACCCGTTACCCTTTTCTTTAGCCGTTTTGGTTTTCGTCTAGTTGAGACAAAGTTAATTCTCAAAGTGCAATCAGTTGCCACATGTATGCCTTTGAAATTCGTGATCGTTATTTCTAGGGCCAATAGAGATCCTTGGGAGAGCCAATGTGGTGGGAATGCTTGTTTCGTAGATGCACTATGACCCCAGAAGGCGGTCTTTGAGGAATTAGTAAGACGTGATGTAAACTTGATGAAACTTTGGAATGTAATCTGGCTTGCAGTTCGTCTTTGCGAGTGGACCTTGTTGGGATTAGATTGACCGCGTAGAACTTAGTCTAGGGAATATTGGATGCCAGGGGGCTACTGAATATAATTTTAAGACTGTTAAAACCAGCTTTTATTTCAAAAAGTACGAACGTGGCTAACCATCGGTCGACAAAAATTAATTTTGCATGTGTTTGGTAACGTTACTGTTCAAGCACCATTTGACGTAAATCATGAATGTAGGATGAATTGGTTGCATGATTTTTCTTTTGTCCATTTAACCAGTGTGGTTTGGGTTACATTGGTCTTGATATTAAGAGCGAGCTCAACAAAAAAGGTTATGTTCTTTGCACTCTGGAGAATATTAACCTTGAAAAGTGACTGTCCTCTTTAGTATTTGTTGGCGTCAGACTTTTTGACAAAATGTAGAATAAAGACGCACACGTGGGCCCATGAAAATTTTGAAATATACGAGGCATGGAAAAGGAGACTATTTAAGACGTCGTGGTCTTTTGGTTTGTGTTGTTGGTTTTGTTGTTTTTTGTTGTTGTTTTTTTTTTTGGGGGGGGGGAGCGGAGAGACGATGACTAATTTGCACACACTTTCTTGAGGTGGTGGAGTGTGAAACTGAAAGACAGGTGATACGCTTGACTAACGAGGAAATGACAATACCATCGGTAATCCAAATAAACTTTGACAACAATTCACACGGATAGATTCTGGATTATGCTTCTTTATCTCGGCCAGCACATGCAAATGTCGTCAATAGACACTGTTGCAGACGATGAAAAGATGCTGTTAACATGTCTAAATTTGGAATCTGAGAAATTTAATTGAGTTTGTATCTAACGAAGGAAACGCGACTGTTAAGCGACGTCTATGCGACAGATGAACTTTTGAAAATAATAAAGTTGTTTGATTAGTTTTACTCGTGGCCCCCATCAACCAGTAGGATATATTTCGGGTAAGACCACAGTAAACAGGGTGGTCTGCTGTTTAGAACAAAAAGCGAGTTAGATTTTTGTTGATCTATGGAATAGCTTTGGGATCCACTTTCGTCATGCCGAGCCTTGCCAGGATCAAGATTTGTGAAGTTTGCATTCGTAAATGGGAGAAGTCCCCCCCGTCCCCCTTAAACAACTAAAGGATGCTCGGCTTCCAAAAACTAGACAAATACAAAGCAAAGTTATTATGAAGGGAGTTTGAAAATCAGAGTAAAAACGCTTGCTGGTTATGTTCGAGACAACAGGATATCCAGAGGAAAACGGCTTTTCAAGACAACGATCCTTTTCACTCAGCATTGTTCAAGCGTGAAGTTATTTTCATATGCCACATTGTCCCAAGTTATGTGGCCTAGTCATGATGTGTTTTATTGACCGCGGACGGTGTTTTAAAAAAGGCATTCAGTTTTGATAAATCAGGGACAGTTTGGACAGAGCACGGTTTATCTGACGCGGGTGAGTGTATGCAAGGCAGGTCGTAATTAACAAGAATCGGCGTTGACAAGCAAAGGACGCGATGGATATTTGTACTATTCGTATGTTAGTTGTCTCAAGTTATTATCATTGAATGGTAATGACTCCCACCATAAACTCATTTGTAAGTAATCAGCATTCCAGCAATTCTTCGTCATGGCAACAAAACCAATTATCCATTGTCACACGAAAATGTCTCTCTTCACTTGTGGACAAGAAGGTCGACTACAAATAGTAACCTCGTAGCTGTTCTGCCGTAGTGTTGCCATGTGACAACGCCCGCAGAATCACCACGGGCTGTCCTTGTACAGACCATTGAATTGTCAGTTTGAGAAATGATAGCACAATACTCTACAAAGCATCAAACGAAGAGATACGAGAAATAAGGATATAAGAAGAGGACGAAACCCACTTCAAAATAGAGGAAAATAACAAAAACACAATCCATCAAATGTCCTGCTTGATAGTTCATGTAGGCATCATGAAAATAACGGGGGTAAATGGAGGAATTGCAAGGTATAAAATGAGCAACAAAGGAAAGTAAAGGAGGGCTAAAGAAAACAGAAAAAGTTGTAAAGGTATTTTGTGTGAGGCAGTAGGCGAAGATGAATAAGCAGGTTAACGAGCTTGAAAAGAGAAGGAAGGCCGCAACACTGATGTGACGTAGTAGGATGTTGCAGAATTTAATCATTAAGTGCAGTTAATGACACGTACATGATTGCCTCATGATTATACAATTGGCGTAATCACTGATGGGATTGACGCGCAACGTAGTCCATGGTCAGAAGTTGTGGATGCCCACATGTTCTCGCTTTGAGGTACGGGATGCCGTTTTGGCCGCATTACCTTGTATGACATTAAATAGTGCAACATTGCCCCATGTAACAAGAAAATTGTAAAATCGATTGAAGAGGAATGTCAGTCAAGGTATGGCTACCAGATGGGTGTATTCACTGCAATTGTTGATAATTCTGTAATATGATGTAGTTAGTAAGATCCACAAAGAAATGCAGGGTAAATATTCAAGTTGAAAGACGTGTAAGCATATGGCTGTCTATTCTGGTAGTTGGTAACTTTTTTGTTTAG